>BQNB010042984.1:0-45782 GCA_026074375.1 Tanacetum coccineum | reverse complement strand
CGTTAACATGCTTGGCTAAACTCCCTATTGTGTTCATGTATGATTATGTAAAATCTAGAATGTAGATCTTAGTGGTGTTGCTTCTTGTGATGAATATGCATGTTAGGCTTTAGAAAATCAGCTTTTGTCTATATCGTTGTTGATATGTCTAGAGAAACATGATTGTGTAGAAAGGATATCATCGGGTAATAGTCTTCATACTACCTTGCCCCTTTTATGGTTGATCCACTTTTAATATATTTCAAATGCATTTAATATACTCTTGTGGGCCTTGTAATGGTCTTCATACTACCTTACTTGTGCGTTGCCTCAACGGAATATTAAGTAGACAGCAGGTTCGTGTAATCTGTTCATGACTTAGGAAATAGTTACATTGATCATCACAAGTGTGACAAAGCAACAACACTAGGAGAAGCAATCTAGGGAGTAATACATGATTAAATGAATACAATCCTTTTATTATATTGTTATCACCATTAGCGTAGTTTATTATTTATTTTAATAGCTAAAACCAAACCAACCTCTCAAACCATAGATTTACCTGCTTTCTATAAAATATAAAAATACAAAAATAATCTTCTCTTAACCCCTAGAATCCTGTTAGACGCTGATCAAGCCTTCCCAACCTATTCCCTTAGAGAACTATAACAACCCCCGAGTCTTGCATATACTACTACTACAACATACTTAAGGAGTTGTAAAACTTCTTGTAGAACTCCCTTACGACAACCGCATCAATGATACAGAAATCGAAAATGCAACTTTGAATAGTATTCAGACTCAAGGTAAGGAATATTTGTTGTTAATAATATTGGCATATTCGTCATTATACTTTTAAAAGTTATTGTTATGCTTATTTGTTGTGTTCATTCACAAAAAACAGCGAATGTTAATATATCTTCTTCTTCTAATTTCAATTGAAAAAAGAGTCAATGTCAGGGAAAAGATACAAGGGAACTCAAATGTCAGGATTGCGTGTTACATCCAACACTTAATATGTAAAGAAACATGTTCAGGATACTGAGGTGCAAATGCCTAATGCCGATATGCAACAATAGTTTTCTGATGATTGTTTATTAAAGGGAAAATGGTCTAAAAATGCATCAAAGTTATCCCGTTTTCATTTTGTAGGCATTCATCTTTTAATTTTTCTTTTGTGTGCCAAGAGATTTCTAATCTTCCTATTGTAGGCATGATTAGCAAAAATTCTAATGTGGCATATATTAATACCAAACCGACCGTTACCTATGTTACCCTTTAACCCTTACACTTCTTTTTTTTACAAAACCAAACCCTTTAACCCTTTTAAGGCTTTTATTCACTTCATTCATAACAATTATCACTGTTTCACCCACCAAGATCTCGAGCCACCGTAAACCCTAATTCACCTATAGTAAACCCTAATTCACCCACCAATTGAACATGTCAAAGGGAAACGATAATGTCCTTATCTACTTATATGTTAGATTATCTGCTAGTAGGTTTGCTTATCTGCTTATATGTTAGATTATATGTTTATATGTTAGATTAGATGCTTATGCGTTAGCTTATCTGCTTATATTTTTAGCTTATCTGCTTTATATTTTAGCTTATATGCTTATTTGTTAGATTATCTGCTTAATAGAGGACTTAAATAAGTTTGTTGGATATGATCCAGTTTAGGAGTTTCCTTGTTTAGGAGTTTGTTGTTGCCTTGCATAAATCATTGCTCTCAACTTAGATACTAGCTCAGACAACAGCAACTCAGACTCTGACAACAACACCTCAGACTCAGCTAGCACTTCTCAAATTAGCACTTCTAAGGAGATTGATTATGACTCTCCAGAATACAAAGGACCACCTAAGAGTTTGCTAAAATGGTATGGCTATTTATCAGATGAGTACAAGGACAAGGACAGGTTCTGGGGTTCAAAATTAGGAGGTAAAGAACAAGCATCTGAGGCATCTTCAAAGGCTAAAGTACAAGCATGTGGGTTAAAGGCTAAAGTACAAACATCTGGGTTAAAGGCTAAGCTACAAACATCACCCAAAACCCTCATTTTCAAAAGCCCTGTACCAATAACAAATTGTGTACTTGGGTTTGCAAATGCTAAAACTTGGGATGCTATTCTTAACAAGACCTTTGGCTTGTGCAGAAAACAAGAAAGGGAAGAGGAAGATTAACAGGGGAAGCTGATTTTACCTTTTTATGTATTTTGGTATTTTGGTCCTTATCTAATAGTAGTAGATGTTAATCTACTTGTAAAACAATTTGTCTATTACTGAATTTCTGATGTAAGAATGGTTTGTTTTTTGGTTATTGAAGTATGGATATTATGTGCTTATTCTACTTGTTGGTTTTGATTATATGATTGACAAATGTGTGTCCAATTGTGCTTAGTTCAAACAGCTCAGATGACAGGAAAGGGCCATCAATAGCAAGTGTTCCTAAGGAGGGGCCATCAATACAAGGATTGATAGACCATTATGGATATAATGATATTGAGGAATATCTATCATGGAACTAGTTTCCAAGCACAAACAAGGAAAACACAGACAAAGATATCACAGACAAGGATATAATTGATGAGGATTACATTCATGAATCTAACTATGAAATGTCCAAAGGTAAATATGTACCATTTCACTGAAACACAATCCAAAAGTCAAAATCCATGTACCAGTCACAGGATGTGTGCTTGGACTAGCAAATGTTACTACATGGGATGAAATTGTGAACAAAATATGAGTGAGGAAATCTGAAATTTGTGCAGATAAGGCAAAAGGGAAAAGAAAGGTGTCATATGGAACCTGATCATGTTCTTGTTAAAGATCAAAGTATTTTGGGTAGTCTGACATGGTAGTCTAACATGTATTAGACCTAAACCATTAAATTATTTACCTACTAGCATACCAAATCCAACACAAACCACTGAGAAAGTTCCTAACATGATGAAAAACAACCTATCATACAATTTAAGCTTTGACTTTGTAGCTCTCAACTCTTCTTCACATATTGACTTTTCCATAGCAAGAACATTAATAACTTGTTAATAATCCATATGCTTCTTCGATTGTTTTTGCTTTTAAAACATCCCATACAACAACTCTTTGTAGTATTCACTTGGAAGATCATCATCCAAAAAATCATAAACATTGCATTTTGAGCATGTTACAAATCATTTACCCGGATTCTTCCTTGTTTTTGCAGTTCGTACTGTTACCTAACGACTACATTTGCAAAAGTATTCAACTCTACCACTGATTACACGGGATTCGGATGAAGTCCAAGATGGCATGATTAGGGTTCTTTTGATTTTTGACCGTTATACAAATTTGGGGGAAAACATTTAATGTGTTATGAATCAGTGTTAGTTAAATAAAGGGGTAAAGGGTTTGGTTTTGTAAAAAAATAAGTGTAAGGGTTAAAGGGTAACATAGGTAACGGTCGGTTTGGTATTAATATATGCCACGTCAGAATTTTTGCTAATCATGCCTACAATAGGAAGATTAGCAATCTCTTGGCACACAAAAGAAAAATTAAAAGATGAATGCCTACAAAAGGAAAACGGGGCAACTTCGATGCATTTTTAGACCATTTTCCCTTTATTAAATCAGAGTATGGGAACGAAGAACGTGGAACGGGTCAAATGCTATTAATTTTTATCTATGACGAATGACAGCATATCAGATTATGAATCCAAAGTTCCACATATCATTGATGTAATGATTATGATGTTTTTGATGATGGCGACGACCACGACAATTGTGATTTAGTGAGAATTAAAATATCTTCATTAAAAAGAAAGCAGGTTTCAGAACATTTTAAAATAGGTGACACCGGTGACGATGGCGCTAAATGTATTTCAAGAGAAGAAAGGGACGACGATTGTTCTTTTATAGGTGTTCATATTCGAATTATATAACAGCCAATATCGGTGATAAAATGGGCTTACCCAAAGAAAGATGGAAACAAAAGAAGATGTGGCGAAAGAATTTGTGCGAACTCTCTCACAACATGTTCTTCTGTTTCTCATCTTTCTTTGGGTAAGTCCATTTGATCATCGATCTTTCCTTTTACATAATCTTTGATGCGTAAAGTTTTATACACGTATAATGATATAAGTATAGAAAATTACCAAACTACCATTGAGGACACAAGTAGTAAGGAAAACTCTCACAATTATATATAATAATACGTATATTTACCGGTAAATGATTACCGGGTCGTATTCCTCGAAGATTTATGAAATTGAGACCACGTTTGTTATTTGGACAATGATTTGAATTGGTTCGAAAATGATTTGTTTTCTAAAATCCTAAAAGTGAGCAAATTAAAGGACAATTAAACCTAACTTTAATAACGGGAAATTAAACTTTAACTAAAAACGCAAAACGGGGACCCTAAATGGTGATTAAAAACCCTAAATTTCCAAAATTAAACCTAAAATAAAATTTTCACTTTTAATAGACTCTAATTGACTAAAAAGTAAGTTTAAAGAAAACTAGAGCAAAAACAGAGTTGAATTGAGCTTAAAATTTTGAAAAACGTGAACGGGAACGAATCCCGTTCTTTAAAAAATAAAATTTTGCAATTTAAACCCTACGAAAGCAAAACTAATTTTCCTAGAAACTATATGGTAAAAGAAAATTTTCTAAAAAAGAATTATAATTTTTTTAGTTATTTTTCTATTTTTTATGAATTTTTAAAGTTTTTAATAAAAATAAATGTTTAAAAATACTAAACTAGTTATAAAAATTCTGAAAAAATTATAGAAAGTAGCTTGAACTAAGAGGAATCTAGGAAAAATAAGTTGGGAATCACAACTTATCGAATAAGCTGTGCAATAAGCTAAAACAACTTATTGTACAAAAAGGCTAAAATGTATACAAATAATAAATTTTGTAAAACTAGAATGAAAAAGACCCCAGGGCACGTTGGTAGTGAGTGTGTGTGTTAAAACACTTGGTGAAGGTGGTAGAGGTCCCGGGTTCGAGCCTTGCTCACCCGGGGCTTCCCACTTTCCTAAGTGTTTTAATTTTTTCCATTTTTTTATAACTTTTTAAAACTCTTAAAAATAAGCAACTTTTGTAAAACAACTATTTTTATAAACTACAAATAAGCTCAGAAATAAGCTAAATAATGACAGAAAAGCTTAAACTAAACTAAACCACTAAAAAGTTAACTAATTGGGCAATTTAAGGACAAATAAGCTAAGGGAAAAGATAAATAAGCTAAAACAGATAACAATCTATATCTAATAAGCAAATAAGAACTAAAATAAGCACATTTGATAAGCTAGATTGACAAAAAAGCTAAAAAGCTTAAAACACTTTATATTTAACACTAGAAAGCAAATAAGCTCAAATAAGCTAATGACAAAACTAAATAAGCTAAAATTGACTTCTACTAACCTAAAAAACTAAACTAATCCTAAATAAGCCATAACAATAAGCAGATAAGCTTAAATAAAGAAATAAGCTCTTATGGTGTAAACTGTTAACCAAACAGCCCCTTAAGGCACCTTTGAGCTTAATTCTAAGCACTCAGATGGAACTTTATGATAATATGGCTTATACCATCTTAAAGCTTATACTATAAGCTTTCTAAAACTACCTTTGAAAAGTATTTTGAAATTCAAATGCTTAATTAAAAACTCAATGAAAACAACTTATACTTAGAATGCACTAGGTATGACTTTGGTTTTTAAAAATGAAAATGCAGGTTTTTAAAGCTAAAAACATATACTCAAATAAGCTTAACTTCAAAAAGCAAATTGAAACCCATTACCTATTACCCTAGATCTAATTGTGTGCTAAATATCTAAATCTAGGAACAACTTTTACTTATTAAAAATTGATGATGAAAAAGACCTTTTTCCGTTTTTTTACTGGTGCAGTTTGCACAATTGTGACTCAAATTAAACTTAGACAAAATGCAGACCAAAGGAACATATTCTAATACTTATAAATCATCAAACTAAGAACAACTAAGGTCATTTCAATTACTAGAAGTGATTCCAGCTTAAAATCCAAAAGAGACCTTAACAGTTGTGGACTTATATTAATCTAATTTATGAAAAACTAATTATCCCTATCCTAGCTTATGAATCTAGCTAAAACAGACTTAGTTTAAAGATTAAAATCAAAAACTTAAGACTAAATTGTCTAAAGCAGTACTAACTTGTGGTTAGTACTGCTGAGCCAAACACCCCCTTATTTTTAGATTTTCAAATTTTAAACTATAATAAGCTATTCTAAACTGAATTAAGTAAGAAACAGATCTATAACTAGGCTATATACGAACTGATAAGCAATTACTAACAGAAAATAAGCAATATTAAGCACTACAATAAGCTGAACTGAAGTAAGCACATATTTTTGGATTTTTATAAATTTTAACTAATACTTATTAAAACTTAAAAAGGATAAGAAAAGGTACCTCAGATCTCAGCTAAACAGAGATCATAAACTCAATAAAGAGCTTAATCCACTAGCTTATAGCTTATAAGCTATAAGCTGTTAAGAGCTTATTAATGCAAAACCTAGTCTAAACCTACTCCTGACCTTCAGGACTAAACCAAAGCTTAATTACCAAGCAGCCATCCAATTCCAAGGGTAATTAAGCTTAATGAGCTTATAGTAGCTTATGATTAGTATGAGCTTATGAAAATAGTATATAAGAGCTTTTTGGAGTATAAGAGCATGATGAGTAAACACAAAACTTGTAATTAAACTAAGATTTCATTGATTCAAAAGCTCATTACAATACTTAAAATAGAGATTACAAAGACTTAAAACAGAATTAAACTTACATATAAATGAAAATTACATAAGCTAAAAACTAAATTAAGCTACTACTTAAAAGCTGGAAAAAGAAGATGATGTGTGTGAGGAGAGGCTCTCTATTTATAGGGTCTTGGTGAAGCTTCTAGGAGTCTGGATACGCTCCTCTTATTCTTGATCTTAACCCTTTATTAAATGCCAATCATTGGATCCTTAATCATCACCGTTGGATTAAATGATGAGCACACAGATTGCCAACGTGGCATTCCATGTGTCAGGCTCGTTGTGCTTCTTTTACAAATACTTTATTGTAAAATCCCATTTCTTGGTGTGCTTCTTCATATATCCGCGTGTCATTCCTTGTGGGGATCAACCAATGGAATGCTCTCATGACGTTTTCTCTTGCCAAGTTGTACCTTGGTACTCGAATCATAAAGCCATATCATCAATTGCCATTTACCTTTTGATTTGAGTTGGGTTAAACACGAAGACGACGATGAACAATAAAAACGTCTTCCCGCGCCTTTTTTATATTTTTATACCTTTGTTTGACCCGTAGGTTTGGGGTTTGACTTTGGGCTCGGGTAAAAAGAAATGGGGTTGGGCAGGGAGTTTTGGGCTTGGTTTTAAGGGTGTATTATAAAGATAACGACCGTTATCTCTTATATTATAAAGAGATAACGGTGTTAGGGTTTAGGGACTTTTGGTGAAATTAGTGTTTAACATTTAGGACTGATTTGGTATTTTTGAGAATTTTGTCCTTTGTGAGTTGACCAAATGTTGACCATGGGTTGACTTTGTTGACCTTTGAGTAGAAATCTTCTGGCTCTTTTGGTCACTTATCCGTCCCGATCCGGGTTTTGTCCGGCTTTGACCGTTTTCTTGAGATTTGCATATCCGTACCTACACAATCACAAAGACAAAACAAGCCAATATACAATCATTTATGCACAATTTCATCTTATTAAGGGGCTAGTTTTGGTATACAATGATAATGTCGTATTCTCACATATCAAAATTATAATCAAATACCTCAAAACTTCCCCAAACTAAATCTTTGAAAAGTAGCAAAGACTTTCGTGGAGAAAGTTAAGAAATCACAAGCTATAAAACACCCTATTTTCCCATTTTTAAAACTTTTTCATATTATTTTTTTTCTTTTTTTTATATATAAACTTAGAATATTTCGACTTTCGTTATTTCCATAACTGTTAGGGATCATAGAACAAGATGCATTTCGATCCGAGAATGCCCCAAAAAGGATAAATTTATCGTCCCCGACTTTTCACTTATCCAAACCAAGCTTAAAACAAAATCACAGCTAAATATCAGTAAAGATGCTAACACTACTCATATTTGCAACTTGTGAACTTTTTACTCCCGACATTTATTATATCTTAAGTGAATGTGCTATTTTAAATTTCAACCATGGATCAACGTTTTGCAAAATACTATGCTTCACGTTCCACCCAAGAATAATGAGTTTGAAGGCGAGATCATCCCATGTAGCGACTTTCGTCTCGGCACATCCCAACCTTGCGGCTAAGTGACCAGGCTTTTGACACCCCACAGAGACTAGTATCGGGACTCACGGACCTTAAGTTTCAAAAACTCTCAGGTTTCCCGTATATTCATAGCTTATAAAATAGAATAGTCAAAGTTTAAAAGCATATTTGAATTTAACAAAAAGAAATCTATTTATTAATTTAAACTTAATATTAAACATTTATGCAATTGTAACCCTCGACCTTTTAGAAGGCTGCAACATCGGTTGTGAGCCGGCAAGATGCAGCAAACTTTTATCAGTCTCGGATTTTTATTCTTACTATGGGCTTTCTTTAGAAGACTACCACATCGGTTGTGAGCCGGCAAGATGTAGTAAACTTTTATCAGCCCACAGCTTTTATTATTATTATATTATATTTTTTTATTTTTCATTCATCATCATTTTTTTTTGGTTTATATAGGAAGACTTCTTTTTGAAAAATTCAAGTATAAATTTGAACTAAGACTAAAATTTTTGCTATATATTACATAAAAATTGTTGATTTAAGTTTAATTTCCAAAACAACACGTATTATTATTCCGGTTAAGAGCTTATGGGAGAAAAAGCAACAAGTTACATTCATGAGCTCTTAAGATTTCCAACTAATCTTTGCTTAGCATCCAACTCATAATTAACTCTATCATTTTTCATTCTTCGCGAATATCGCGAATGCTTAGCCTAAAAGTTAAGAAACAAGCTAGAGCTCAACACGCTCGATCGGGTCAAAATTTACTCTTATTCTACCCAGCAAGAAAGTCTAAATTGTGCCAAAAACACTTATTTTATTTTTGAAAATTTTAAAATTTGGTTGGGAAAAACGGAGGTACGAGAGATCAACCGGGGCAAAAAAGTAGGTAAGATTATATCGAAGATATACTACCCCATACTAAAATTAAACATTGTCCTCAATGTTTCCTAGCCTAAGACTTAAAAACCCCATACTAGAACTCAAAAAGGTCGAATGCATAACTCAAGCCTGAAGAAAGTATCACAAAAATCTTAAGCCGTTTATCAAGTGTGCTAAAAGATAAATGTTAGTCGATAATAATCTTTAGGATATCGGATTTCCCCAAACTAATGGCAAGCAAAGGCTAGGAAGCTCGAGTGGATCGGGGACAGAACACGCCGGAAACACGGAGAGTCTTCAGAAAATTTTGGGTCAATCCTGCAAACAATCACAAGTACAAACACAACAAGAATCGGAAGAGTACAAGCCTCCTCACATCACAATAAGAAAGAAGATAGAAGGATAAGCATGGGGTGCCTCCCACGAAGCGCTTTGTTTTTGGTAACCGAGTCACATAGCTTGACTCGATCCCCGAATTCATTCGTCCTTGGAGAAAGTGTGGAGATCCTGGACTACCTTGGGTGGTAAGTCCCCTCCGAAGTAATGCTTCACACGATGACCATTCACCTTAAAGTTTGGACCATCGGGTTGAGATAACTCAATGGTTCCGTATGGAAAAACTTTGGTGATGGTGAAAGGTCCTGACCAACGAGTTTTAAGCTTTCCTGAGAATATCTTTAGACGAGAGTTGAAGAGTAAAACTCGATCACCAACATTGAAAATGCGGTTTTTAATCTTTGAGTCGTGAAGCTTCTTCGTCCTCTCTTTACTAATCAAAGGAATTCTCGTAAGCTTGATCAGGAGATTCATAAGCTCATTAAGTTGAAGCTTTCGGTGATCACCCGCGGTTTTAAGATCGAAGTTAGCATGTTTCAAAGCCTAATATGCTTTATGCTCTAACTCGATAGGTAAATGGCAAGACTTTCCGTACACTAACTTGTAAGGCGTACAACCAATTCCGGTAGTTGATTCTTTTGATTTGTCTTAAAAGCTAGTTACGAAATGCCCACAAATCGTCGTCTAGTTTGTCTAGACCATGAGGCACGGTTTTCTCCAACCGTCCTTTCTAGAATACGTTTTAAACCTCGATTGGACACCTCCACTTGACCGCTCGTTTGAGGGTGATAAGCGGTAGCTAGACGATGTGTGATCCCATACTTAGACATCACTTTAGCAAATTGATCATTACAAAAATGGGTCCTACGATCGCTTATAATAGCTCTAGGTGTTCTGAATCAGGCAAAAAGGGATTTCAAAAACTTAACTACAACTCTAGCATCATTTATGGGGAGCGCCTTTGCTTCAACTCATTTTGAAAGATAATCGACGGCTACAAGAATGTAGGTATTCCATGTGAAGATGAAAAAGGTCCCATGAAATCAATACCCCATACATCAAAGATTTCATAAACTTAGATAACATTTTGAGGCATCTCATCTCGTTGTGAAAAATTTCCTTGTTTTTGACACGTATCACTAGATTTGATCATCGTATGGGCATCTTGATATATGGTAGGCCAAAAGAATCCGACATCAAATACTTTCGACGGTGGAGATTGGCCACTATGATGGCCCGGTGGGGTCTTCTGACAAGCTTTGAGGATCATTAGCTTTTGCACATGCACACACCGTCGAATGATTTGATCCGCACAAGTACGAAAAAGATAAGGATCATCCCAGAAATAATGTTTAACATCCTTAAAAAACTTCCTCTTTTGTTGAGTTGTCATTCCTTTGATGATAAAATTCCCCCTCATGGTAATTTGCATAGTCCGCAAACCATGGGGGTACTTTCACTAGAAATAATTCAAGAAGTTTCTAAGGAATATGCTATTTATGTCTTTTGTTTTCTAAACACATCCTTATATGATGATTCTCAAGTCATAGATAATGCATCTGCCGCAAGGTTCTCACTTCCTTTTTTTATCACGGATGGTGATATCAAATTCTTATAGGAGAAGAACCCACCAGAGCAACCTCGGCTTAGCGTCTTGTTTGTTCATAAGGTACTTTAAAGCCGAGTAATCCATATACACTATGCTTTTGGATAAGACAAGATATGGCCGAAACTTTTCAAAAGCATACACAACGGCAAGCATTTCCTTTTCCGTGGTAGTGTAATGAATTTGAGCTTCTGTCATTGTCTTGCTAGCATAATGTATAGGCTGAAAGTGCTTCATCTTTCGTTGTCCTAAAACCGCACCAATCGTAAAATCACTTGCATCACATATGAGTTCGAAAGGTAGGTTCCAATCCAGGACAACTAAGATTGGAGCTTCGGTAAGCTTCTTTTTAAGAGTCTGAAAAACATCAATACAATCCTTAGAAAACACAAAAGGTGTTTCCTTCTCAAGAAGGTGGGTCATTGGTCTAGCAATCTTAGAAAAGTCTTGGATAAATTGTCTATAAAAACCTGCGTGACCTAAGAAACTCCTAACACCTTTTATGGTAGTTGGGTGAGGTAGCTTAGCGATAACATCGACTTTAGCACGATCGACCTCAATTCCCGATTTTGAAATTTCTCTACACATAAAGTGGCACTTCTCCCAATTAAGAACTAAACTCGTGTCTTCACACCGTTTTAGCATCTTTTCTAAATTGAAGAGGCATGAATCAAAAATATCCCCAAAAACCAAGAAATCATCCATGAACACTTCCATAGTCTTTTCGATCATATCATGGAATATGACCATCATACACTGTTGAAAAGTACCAGGAGCATTACACAAGCCAAATGGAATGCGACGGTACGTGAAAGTTCCATACGGGCATGTGAAAGTAGTTTTCTCCTGGTCTTGGGGATCTATTGGTATTTGGAAATACCCTGAAAATCCATCTAGAAAACAATAAAACTCATTCCTGGCTAATCTTTCTAACAGTCGCCTCCTGGGTCGAAACACTCAGCTTTATCAATTGGAGCATCGTATAAAATTCTTTTCCAATCATTCGTTTTACATTTCAAATCAAATAAATCATCATTTTCTTCGAAAAGTGGATCATCGATGAACCCCTAGAGAATAGAAGCAACGCTTTTCATAGGAGTAGACTGATCATGGTGAAGTAGAATCTCAATGTCGTCTCCGGGAGCGAGACACTCATCCTTATTAGAATCAGAAAGAGGCGTGACTAGGAAAGTCGACTCATCAAGGTTGGAATCATAAGAATCCTTGCACTCGATGTCCTCTAACACTTCATCAAATAGAGGGTTTATGTCACTAGAGTTGAAATTGACATCAAATTCGAAAAGAGAGTTAGAGAAAGTCACGGAATCATCACGTGGAACGTTGATGGAAGAGAAATCATCATACAAAGGTAACACGTTCTTACTATTACTCCTGGAGATATCCTCAGATTCTCTTGGGATTTGGATAATTTCCTCAGCACTAAAAGTACTAAGGTGCTCGTCCCCTATTATGAGAGAATCCTTGGGCTCAATAGACGGTAAGGTGGATGTGATTGCAAAAACCGAAGAAACTTGAGGTGTTTTGTTTGAATGAAAAATGCTCTCCTTGCAAATAACTTTAAAATTCTTCAAACAAGGTGTGATACGAGTTTGGCGTTTAGCCGTCGGCTCTGCGAGATTCTTCACTTCCTGCTTTTCCTTTTCATCGTTGTCATCTTCCGATGGAGGCAAGCAAACTAGAGCGGGTTCGTCGGTGAACTTCTTAAAACTATCCTTGCATGTGTCATTAACCATTTTAATTGACTCGTTTACATGCTTTTGAGGATGTTTTGTCGTGCCATTGACATGAAAAATTATTTGTTCATTTCCGTCCCTTAAAATAAGCTCTCCTTCATACACATCAATTAAAGCTTGACCCGTCCTCAAAAAGGATCTTCTTAAAATGAGAGGTACTCGAGGATCAGCATCAAAATCAATAACAACAAAATCGGTAGGAAAGTGAAAACTCCCAACTTTGACAAAAACGTCTTCAGCGACTCCTTTAGGATGAGTAATGGATCGATCTGCTAGCTCTAAAGTCATCCGAGTTGGTGTAAGTTCGGGTAAAGAAAGCTTTTTCCAAATAGAAAGGGGCATAAGATTTATGCTCGCGCCAAGATCGGCCAAGGCGTGACATACATCCATTCCCGGGAAATCACATGGAATAAGAAACTTGCCGGGATCTCCAAGCTTTTCGGGAAGCTTTTTGAGGAGCATCGCCGAGCAATTCTCGTTCAACGGTATCTTAGCTAACTCAAGCAACTTTTCCTTATTCATGAGCAAACTCTTAATCGTAGGAGCAAATCTTGGCATCAAAAGTAAAGCATCCGCGAAACTTATGTCGAAGCGCAAATCTTGAATGATTTGGAAGATCTTCTCCATTTGATTCGAAGCTTTGTCACGGGACTTTTGATCATCACGTCGTGAAGGATATGGAATATTTGGCTTAGGTAAATTCTTCGGAACATCGGGTTCCGGAGTTGGAATGGGGGTAACCGGAGGTGGGATTTGAGCGGTACTTCCTTGGAAATTAGATTGCTCCTTATCCGTTGTCTCCTCGGTTTCTCGTTCCACTACCTTTTTAGGAGAAGGATTAGTAGGAATCGAGGGTCCCTCGTAAGCAACACCACTTCGAGTAGTGATCGCTTTCATCTCACCCTTCGGGTTTGGAATGGTATTACTCGGAAGAGTACCCGAAGTTGAGGCTTGGTTATGAAACAATCCACATATCATGTTTTGCAAATTATTTTGAAAGGTAGTTTGTTGATTCATCATGACGGCTTGTTGAGATTTTATCGTGTTTTGAATTTCATTCTTAAGGTCTCCTTTCAACGAGTTGATTTGATTTTGCATGTTTCTCAACATTTGATCGTTATTTCTCTTGTAACTCGAAAAATCATTTGAAATCTCTTGTTGAACTTGATTATTAGGCACTTGAAAAGGTTGGTTTTGAAATCCTTGGTTTTGAAAATTCGGAGCATGATTATTTTGAGCTTGAAAACCTTGATTACCATGAAAATTATTTCCCCGATTAAAATTATTCCCTTGACCTTGATTTTGATTAAACCTATTTTGACCATTGTTTTGCACCGGAGCAAAACCTGGTGGTGCCATTTGATTACTAACACGGTTCGGAGGGTTAACTTGATTGTAAGTACCCGTAGTCGCACAAACACTAGCCTGATTGTTATCGGTAGTCGGACAATTATACCAAGAATGGGCACCACCACAAGTAACGCAAGTTTCCTCAACCGCTTTAACCGGAGCGGGAGTGACAACTTTTTTAGAAACAATCTCAACTAAGGTCGAAAGTTGGTCTGCAAGCTTATCAATTCTCTCATCCGTCTTACTATCACTTTCCTTAGAAGTCGTATTCATCCTAGAAGCATTTGGTTTGTTTCATGAATAACGCACTTTTGATTTGTTCTCAATTATATTCAAAGCCTCTCTAGTCGTCTTACTCAAAAGATTTCCACCCGCCGCGGCATTTAAGGAGTCTTGATCATTGTCGTTTAAACCGTTATAAAAGGTATCAACTTGAGTTAACTCTGTAAATCCGTGGTGGGGACAAGCTCTAAGCATTTCCTTAAATCGTTCCCACGCTTCACTAAAAGACTCATCGAATGTTTGTGTAAATCGAGAGATTTTGTTCTTTAGGTGAGTGGTCTTTGAAGGAGGGAAAATTTGATTCACAAATTTGGATTAGGAGGTTCTTTCTCGTACCAAGTTTTAGCAGCCCCCTCGAGTGAATATGGAAACATCATTAGCTTAATCACATCGTTTGGCACATTCCTAAATCGTAGAGTCGATGTAATCCTTTTGAAACTATTGACATGAGCATGAGGATTTTCGTTTTCTAAACCGTGAAACGGGTTTGCTTGAACCAATTGTAACAAATTTGTTTTGATTTCAAAGTGATCCGCATTAATCTCTGGTAAAACGATAGCTTCTCCATACCCTTCCGTGGGTGCTCAGAGTAGCTCTTCCATTGTACATTCCGCCATTGGTACAATGATAGTACAAAGCTCAGGTTCGACTATGTTTGGAGCACGTCCTCTATTTCGACGTCTCTGAATGGTTACGTTTGAATTATTTGGAAAATTGGAATTTCTAGTGCGCATGCACTAAACAAAAGGAAATGATAAAAAGAAATGAGAAAAGGAAATATTTGTGTTTACTGAATAATCAACAAACTTAGGGTAACTCTCTTAGAAACCCTAAGAATGGATGACGTATACAACAATCTAGAAACCCGAAGCATGGATGATTTGTACAACAATCTAAAGATTTATAAAGTTGAAGTCATGGGTCATCTAGCATAAGCCAAAACATACAAAATGTAGCTTTTATGTCTTCCAATATCACTGGCAGCACCAATGAAGCAGTTAAGACTGCTCATGGTGTTTCTGCTGCTAACTCTAAGGATAATGCTTCTACTTTACCAAATGTTAATAGTCTGAGTAATGCTGTGATCTACTCCTTCTTTGCCAGTTAGTCTAATAGTTCACAATTAGACAATGAAGACCTAAAGCAAATTGATCCTAATGATTTAAAGGAAATGGACTTGAAGTGGTAGATGGCAATGCTGACAATGAGAGCAAGGAGATTTCTCAAGAAGACAGGAAGGAATCTAGGTGTTAATGGGACTGATACCATTGGCTTTGACAAGACCAAGGTGGAATGCTATAATTGCCACAGAAGAGGTCATTTTGCTAGGGAATGCAGGGCACCAGCATCAAGACAATAGAAATAGGGAGACAACAAGTAGGACTATGCCGGTTGAAGTAACTACTTCAAATGCTTTAGTATCTCAGTGTGATGGCTTTGGCTATGATTGGAGTGACCAGGCTGAAGAAGGACCCTACTATTTTGCCACTTATGGGCTATACTTTCTTCATGTTCTTCAAGTTATTCAAGCTCGGATTCTGAGGTATTAACTTGTTCTAAAGCATGTTTAAAATCTTATGAAACTCTCAAAGAACATTATGACAATTTAACAAAAGATTTTAATAAGTCTCAATTAAATGTAGGAGCTTATAAAGCAGGTCTAGAATCTGTAGAGGCTAGACTAGATGTGTATAAAAAAGAATGACGCTGTTTTGAAGAGGACCATAAAGATTTAAAAAACTTTGATATTAAGTTGAGAAGATTAATTCACCGTAAAACAGAGCTTAGAAAGAAATTTGAAATTTAAAAAGCTAAATAAGAAAGAGATGATTTAAAACTTACCTTAGAAAAGTTTGAAAATTCATCTAAGGATCTAAGCAAACTGTTAGATAGTCAAGTAAGTGATAAGTTTAAGACTGTTGTGAGGTTTGACAGTCAAGTGTTTAATAGTTAGGTGAATGATAAGTACAATACAGGTGAAGGGTATCATGCAGTTCCACCTCCCTATACTAGAACTTCATGCCCCATAAACCTAATTTGGTACTTGCTGATATGGATGCGTATGTTTTTAGTGAGTCAGTAACTAGTGTATCTACGTTGAACAAGTAAAGCTAAGACTAATGAGTCAAAACCTAAATTTGCTAGTGAACCATTCATTGGAGATTAGATATCTGATAGTGAGGATGAGAATGAGACTAAGTCTAAGTCTAAATAGAGAAAGCCTAGTTTTGCTAAGATAGAATTTGTTAAATCTAATGAGCATGTGAAATCACCTAGTGAGTCTGTTAAGAAGGTAGAAAACAATAAGCAAGCTAAATACCCTAGAAAAATAGTCAAAGTCCTAGAGGTAACCAGAGAAACTGGAATAATTTAATGAATCGGAAATTAGGAAGTAATTTTAAGTTTAAAAATAAAGCTTGCTATGTATGTGGCAGTTTTAACCGTTTGATCAAAGATTGTGATTTTTATGAATAGAAAATGGTGGAAAAACCTGTATGAAACAATGCTAAAAGGGTGAATCACCAAAATTCTCCAAGAATGTCTCACTCTCATCCAAAAGGTAATTTTGTTCCAAAAGCAGTCTTAATAAAATCTGGCCTTAAAACACTTAATACTGCTAGACAAAACTCTTCAAGAGCAGCACTATCTATTAATACTGCCAGACCAATTAATACTGCTTACCTAAGACCAACAAAGAACTACGCAAAACCAGCATCAAATGTTTTTAATAGAGCACATTCACATAATAGAAGGCCCTTTAACAAGTTTACAACAAATAAGAACCATAATTTTAATGAAAAAGTTAATACTGTTAAAGGAAATGTTACTACTATTGGGCCAAAAGTAGTAGTAAGTGATAGTAAGGGAAATGAGGCTAATGTTGTTAAGGCCTCAGCATGTTGGGTTTGGAGACCAAAGCAAAAAAGTTTTAGACCATGTCTCCAAACATAATTGTACATGATACGCGTAAAATAATATAATAGATATGAAATTACCAAACTACCCTTGAGGACAAAGGTAGTAAGGAAAATTCTCACAAATATATATAATAATACGTATATTTACCGGTAAGTGATTACCGGGTCGTTTTCCCAAAGATTTATAAAATTGAGACCAAGTTTGTTATTTGGTCAATGACTTGAATTGGTTCGAAGATGATTTATTTTCTAAAATCCTAAAAGTAAGCAAATAAAGGAACAATTAAACCTAACTACAAGAAATCAATACGGGAAAGTAATTTTTAACTAAAAACGCAAAACGGGAATCCTAAACGGGATCTAAAACCCTAAATTAATAAAATTAAGTCCTAAAATAATATTTTTGGTTTTTATAAGTCTAAATTAACTAAAAAGCTAAAGCAAAGAAAACTAGAACAAAAACGAAGGAGATACGGGCTTGAAATCACTAAAAATGTGAAGGGGAATGAATCCCGTTCTTTAAAAAATGAAATTTTGCAAATTAAACCCTACGGAAGCAAAACTAATTTTCCTAGAAACTATATGATAAAAGAAAATTTTCTAAAAAAGAATTATATTTTTTTGACTTTTTTATAATTTTTTATGAATTAAAAATGATTTTAAAGAAAATTAAATATAAAAAATACTAAACGTTTTATGAAAAATCTAAAAAAATTATGGAAAATAGCTTGAATGGTTAAGAATCTAAGAAAAATAAAATTGGAAACACAGCTTATCGAATAAGCTGTGTAATAAGCAAAAACAACTTATTATACTAAAAGAGCTAAAACGTATATAAGGAATTGATTTTGCAATACAAAACTGAAAAAGACCCTAGGGCACGTTGGTAGGGAGTGTGTGTTGTGAGGTGTTATAAAAGGTGAGGATGTTGAGGTCGGGGGTTCGAGTCTTGCTCACCCCCGACTTCCATCTTCCCTTTTTTTGAAAAAGTTTAAAAAACAAAGTTGTAGACAAGCTAAAAATAAGCAACTTTAATAAAAGCAACTATCTTTGAAAAGCACTAAATAAGCTAGAAAAATAGCTGAAAAGCTAACAGCTTACACTAGAAAACTAAAGGCTTTATATCTAAACTAAGGCAACTTAATAAGCTGAAAATAAGCTAAGCTTGAGCTACTAAGCTACTCCTATACTAAACTTATCCTAATAAGCTAACCTGAACAAGAAATAAGCACAAATAACAATCCATAAGCTGAAAATTTCAATAAGCGCCTTTACTAACTCTAAAAACCAAACAGGCTTTAATGCAATTTTGAGCTTAATTTTCTATAAGCTACTGGATCATTATGGCAAGTAGCCCTATACTACCTTAGACCTTGACCAAAAAGCTATTTGAAAAAGAAAACAAAGTCATTTTGAAATTCTAAGATAAGCGTTATTTAAAAAAGCACTAATGAAAAGACTACTTGCCTACGGTTTTTGTATTTTTGATTGTTCTTTGAAAAGAAAAAATACGGCTATGCCTGAACCTAATAAGTCTACAAACCACTTAATTTAACCGTAATAAGGCTATTTAAGATAGAAATTAAAAACAAACTTCATGCATAAGCTACAAATCACAAATAAGCACTGGTGAAACTGTTAACCCAAACAGGCCATAAGGGCAACTTTTTGACCTATTTTTTCAATAAGCTAAAGAATCTTTAGCTTTTGACTTAGCAGACTTAAAGTCTACAAAATATCTATAAAAAACAATAATTCAAAAACTATTTAGAAATTAAATAAGCAATGAGAAAGCTATATGAAAACTATCTATTCTATTTTCTTTTGAGGTATTTTCAAAGTTTTAAATGAAAAATGACAGAATCTATTTTAGCTTACAAACATATGACCTTAAAAGCTAAATATAAACACTTTAAGCCACAGACAAATGTAATATTACCTACAAACTACCTGTGCTACTAATTCTAAGTCCTAGTGACTACTTCAATCTTTTGAAAATTAAGCTAGAAAATTGCAGTTTTGCCTTTATTTGCTACTGATGCAGTTTGCACAATGAATGACTAAATCCTAAAACTAACAAGTGCAAGCCTAAGATATAGTTTCTACACTCTTTAAACATTAAAACAAAAACAATGAGAGAAATTAATCTAAGTAAAACAGAATAGAGCTTATAATGCTTAATCTTACTAAATTTATACTAACAAACTTAATTATAGCTAATCTTTATAAATGAAAACTAATTTAAGCCTACAAATTACACTAAATCCTATCTTATAAACCTACAATTGAAGTTCAAATTCAGTTTTAAGAACCAAAGAGACCAATAGCAGTATTAACTTTAAGTTAATACTGTTATTCCAAACACCCCTTTAAAAATACTCAAATCCATTTTATGCTTATGAATTTCAGTTTAAATGCATAAAGCTTTATTACCAGATATTAGAGAACTAAAAACAGACCTAATGAACACATTTAAGCCAACACTTAAGCCAGATTAATAAGTTGTGACACTATGCTAATATTTTTGGTTTTTTAACTGATTTTATGACAAATTAAGTAAACTAAGTATTTTAAACTACAAATCAAACACAATAAGCACAATTTAACTATAATAAGCACAAATAAGCTACCTAAACATCAATAAGCAAAAATTAAGCAATATTAAGCTAATTAACAGATTTTAAGCTAAGTATTAAAGATAGAAAAGGTAAATTAAAAACTTACATAAGCCTTTGCATAAACAAGGCTAGCAAATGCTCTAAGAGCTATCAACAAGCTCCAACTTATCAAGTGATAAGCTGGTAGGGTCCTGGAAGTCCTTCCTTAATTGACTTCCCTTTCATGTTTTAGCTGAGGTAATTTGGGGAGGTATTCAATGTCAATAAGCTCAACTAAGCTTTTAATGAGGCTATTTTTGAAGAGGACATAAAGATTTTAAAACTTGATATTATGTTGAGAGATAATGCACTAACAGAGCTCAGAAAGAAATTTGAAAAGGCTGAAAAAGAAAGAGATGATTTGAAACTTACCTTAGAAAAGTTTGAGAGTTCATCTAAGAATCTAATCAAACTGTTAGAGATTGAAGTAAGTGATAAGTTCAAGACTTGTGTGAGGTTTGATAGTCAAGTGATTGATAGTTAGGAGAATGATAAGTACAAAACAAGTAAAGGGTACCATGCAGTTCTACCTCACTATACTAGGAACTTCATGCCCCCAAACCTGATTTGGTACTTGCTGATGAGGATGAGTATGTTTTTAGTGAGTCAGTAACTAGTGTGCCTGTAGTTGCAACTAGTGAAGTTAAGACTAGTGAGTCAACCTAAGTCTGTTAGTGAACCACTTATTGAAGACTGGATATCTGACAGTGAGAATGAGAATGAAACTGAGTTTAAGTCTAAACAGAGAAAACCTAGTTTTGCTAAGGTAGAATTTGTTAAATCTAATGAGCATGTGAAATCACCTAGGGAGTCTATTAAGAAGGTAGAAAACAATAAGCAAGCTAAATACTCTAGGAAAAATAGTCAAAGTCCTAGAGGTAACAAGAGAAACTGGAATAACTTGATGACTCAGAAATTAGGAAGTAATTTTGAGTTTAAAAATAAAGCTTGTTATGTATGTGGCAGTTTTAACCATTTGATCAAAGATTGTGATTTCTATGAAAAGAAAATGGTGGAAAAACGTGTATGGAACAATACTAGAAGGGTGAATCACCAAAATTCTCAAAGAATGTCTCACCCTTATCCTAAAAGGAATTTTGTTCCAAAATCAGTCTTAATGAAATCTAGCCTTAAAACACTTAATACTGCTTACCCAAGACCAACAGTGAACTGTGCAAGGCAAGCATCAAATGTTTTTCATAGAGCACATTCACATGTTACAAGGCTATTTAACAAGTTTACAACAAATAAAAATAGTAATTTCAATGAAAAAGTTAATATTGTTAAGAGAAATGTTACTACTGTTGGGCCAAAAGCAGTAGTAAGTAATAATAAGGGAATTGAGGCTAATGCTATTAAGGCCTCAGCATGTTGGATTTGGAGACCAAAGCAAAAGGTTTTAGACCATGTCTCCAAACACAATGGTGCATCAATAAACTTTAAAAGATTTGACTATATTGATGCACAAGGCATATCCAAGTCAGTAATGGCTTGGGTCCCCAAGAGAAACTAATTTTCTTACCATTATGTGCAGGGTAATCCACAACAAGATTTGAAAAATAAAGGAGTGATTGACAGTGGATGCTCTAGGCACATGAAAGGAAACAGATCATATCTTTCTGATTATGAAGAAATTTATGGTGGATATGTTGCCTTTGGAGGAGACCCCAAAGGAGGTAAAATCACTAGTAAAGGTAAAATCAGTACATGTAAATTGGATTTTGAAAATATGTACTTTGTTAAAGAGCTTAAGTTTAACCTTTTTAGTGTCTCACAAATGTGTGACAAGAAGAACATTGTTCTTTTTACAGACACCGAATGTGTTGTTTTGTCTCCTGACTTTAAGCTACTTGATGAAAGTTAAGTCTTGCTTAGAATTCCCAGAAAGAACAACATGTACAGTGTTGACTTAAAGAATGTTGCTCCTTCAAAAGGTCTAACTTGTCTCTTTGCAAAGGCTACATTAGATGAATCTAATCTTTGGCATAGGAGGCTTGGGCATATAAATTTCAAAACTATGAACAAACTTGTGAAGGGAAATCTTGTAAGAGGTTTACCTTCCAAAATTTTTGAAAATGATCACACATGTGTTGCTTGTCAGAAAGGAAAGCAACATAAAGCCTCTTGTAAGACCAAAACTGTGAGCTCTATTTTGCATCTCCTTTACAGATGTTGCACATGGATTTATTTGGTCCAACTTTTGTAAAGAGTATAATGAAAAAGATGTACTGCCTAGTTGTCACAAATGACTTTAGTAGATTTAGTTGGGTTTTCTTTTTAGCAACTAAGGATGAGACCAGTGGAATCCTTAAGGCTTTTATAACAGGAATAGAAAATCAAATAAATCACAAAGTTAAAATAATCAGATGTGACAATGAAACTAAATTTAAGAATAAGGAAATGAATCGGTTCTGTGAGATGAAATGGATTAAGAGAGAATTTAGTGTTGCTAGGACTCCACAACAAAATGGAGTAGCTGAAAGGAAAAACAGAACACTAATAGAGGCTGCTAGGACTATGCTAGCTGATTCAAAGTTACCTGCTACCTTTTGGGCTGAAGTAGTTAATACTGCTTGTTATGTACAAAATAGGGTATTAGTAATTAAGCCTCACAACAAGACCCCTTATGAACTTTTTCTAGGTAGAAAACCTGCCTTAAGCTTCATGAGACCATTTGGGTGTCCTGTTACTATTCTTAATACCTTAGATCACCTAGGTAAATTTGATGGGAAGGCTGATGAGCGATTCTTTGTTGGATACTTTGTGAATAGCAAGGCATTTAGAGTATTTAACAGTAGAACCAAAATAGTAGAGGAGACCTTGCACATTACTTTTCTTGAAAATAAATCTAATGTTGCAGGGAGTGGACTAAAATGGCTTTTTGATATTGATACATTAACAAAATCTATGAATTATGAGCCAGTTGTTGCAGGGAATCAATCTAATGGTATTACAAGTACAAAAGCATGTAAAAATGCAGGTAAAGCTAGAGTGGAGACAGTACCTGGAAAAAATTACATAATGCTACCATTTTTGACTCAAGATCTACCATTCTCTTCTAGTTCAAAAGATTCTCCTGATGCTGGATTCAAACCATCGGGGGAGGAGGAAAAGAAGGATGCTGAACATCTAGAGAATAAAGATAGTGAGGTGCCAAATATAGAGGAGCCAAGAGTTAATCAAGAGCAGGATGAAAGTGTTAACAATACTAACAATATTAATACTGCACTAACATTATTAATATTGTTACTTCAACTGTTAATACTGCTAGCATAGTGGATAATGTTGTTGATGAGAATACATTCTATGGATGTACTGATGATCTAAATATGCCTAATTTGGAAGAGATTAACAATTCAGAAGATGATAAAGGTGTTGGTGCAGAGGATAACATGAACAATTTGGATACATTCATGCCTGTCAGTCCTATTCCAACTACCAGAATTCACAAGTATCATCCAGTTGAACAAATCATTGGAGATTTACATTCAGCACATTCAGCACCTCAAACCAAAAGGATGACAAAGAGTGTGTCTGAACATGGTATGTTTAGTTCAGTGCAACAGAGGATCAACCACAAAGATTTTCAAAATTGTCTGTTTGCATGTTTCTTATCACAAGCAGAGCCTAAAAAGGTAATCCAAGCATTAAAAGATCCAAGCTGGATAGAAGCTATGCAAGAAGAGCTTCTGCAGTTCAAGTTACAACAGGTTTGGACCTTGGTGGATTTACCATATGGCAAAAGAGCCATTGGTACTAAATGGGTGTACATGAACAAGAAAGATAAAAGAGGCATTGTAATCAGGAACAAGACTAGGTTGGTTGCACATGGTTACTCTCAAGAAGAAGGAATAGATTATAATAAGGTTTTTGCTCCAGTTGATAAGATAAAAGAAACTTGGCTATTCTTAGCCTATGCTTCATTCAAAGACTTTATTATGTACTAGATGGATGTGAAGAGTGCATTTCTGTATGGCAAGATTGAAGAGGAAGTTTATGTCTATCAACCTCTAGGGTTTGAAGATCTAGAGTTCCCTGATAGAGTTTATAAGGTAGAAAAGGCATTATATGGTCTACATCAAGTTCCTAGAGCTTGGTATGAGATTTTATCTACCTATTTATTAGACAATGGATTTTAGAGAGGAACAATAGAAATGACTTTGTTCATTAAAAAGGTCAAAGATGATATTCTACTAGTTCAAGTATATGTAGATGACAACTGCTTTACCATCTCATGTTGAACCAATCCCTGTTCCATCATCATCACAACCCCAAAAGACCTACAGACCTAGGAAAGCCAAAAGGCCCACTGAGATATCTCAGTCTAGTGGACCTATTACCCTTGTAGCAGATGAGACTGTCCATGAGGAGAGGGGAGACAGAATGGAAAGGGCTGCCACTACTGCTTCTAGCTTAGAAGCAGAGCAGGATAGTGGTAACATCATTAGGACCCAATCTATGGCAACACTTAATGAGCCTATTCCTTAGGGAACTGGTTCAGGTAGTGGTCTCAGGTGCCAAGATACCATATTGGGGGACATACCTGCTCAAACTAGGTTTGAGAGGTTGTCTAAACAGTCTAATGATCCACCTCTCTCAAGAGTTAACACACTTGGAAGTGGGGAGGACAGTATAGAAATAATTAATTGATGGAAATTTGTACAAAATTATCTGACAGGGTTCTTGCCTTGGAGAATATCAAGACTGCTCAGGATTTGGAAATTATTAATCTAAATAAGAGAGTCAAAAGGTTAGAAAAGAAGAAAAAGGCAAGAACTCCACAACTCAAAAGGAGGTTATTCAAAGTCAGGATAAAGTCTTCTACTGATAAGAGTTTGGGTGATCAGGAGGATGCATCCAAATAGGGGAGGAATGGAATTGATCAAGATGAAGAGATTTCATGGTTTCAAGAGGATGGAGAGACTCAGGGGAGGTATGGTCATGATTTTGAAGTTAATACTGTCAGTGCACCAGTTACTACTGCTGGTGTATCTGTTAGTACTGCTGAACCAAGTACTCCTCTAACAACAACAATTCTTATTGAAGATGAAGATCTTTCAATTTCTCAGACTCTTATGAAAATGAAAAGTAAGAAATCAAAAGAGAAATTAAAAGAAAGATCAAAGGAAAAAGGAGTATCCAGTGAAACTGCTCTCAAACTAACAAAAGGAGTAACTATACAAGAATCTAGTAAGTCCAAAACAAGACAACCAATACCTCCTCTACAACATGATCTAAAAGACAAGAGAAAAGCTAAAATGATTGAACCAGAGAATCCATTAAAGAAGAAGGACCAGATCAAGATGGATGAAGAAATGGCTAAAAGACTTGTAGAAGAATTAGAGACTGAATTAGAAGAAGAGGAAATGCTAGCAAAACAAAGAGAAGAAGAGCTTTAAGTACATATTTTAAACAACTGAAACTTAGATCTTGATGGTTAGGGCCATATATAGTGAAATATCAATATACATCCGGATATATTGAACTTTATGGAAAAGATGGAAAGACATTCATAGTAAATGGCCATCGACTCAAACTATATCATGAAGAAGAAGATAATGACTCAAGGGATGCAGTAACTCCCTTTTTCCCAAAAGAATGACTCCCGAAGTACGAGTCCAGCTAACGACTCTCTCAAAATTAAGCGCTTCTCGGGAGGCAACCCATGCTTCACTTAAGTGTGGAGGAGTCCCTCCTCCATTCTTCTACTAATATCCTTTATTTAGTTTTTCTAAAAAAACAACAACAAAAATATTTTTTGTGTGTTTACTTTTATGCAGGTATTTAAGCATAAGAATATGAAAAATTATGAAGTATGCTCAAGGATAGCTCTACTGCAACCATACATTCCTCTATGCCCCTGGAAGTACTGTTTTCCTTAAATTTTCCCTATTTCATCTCTATTATCAGTTATCACATTGAGGGCAATGTTTAACTTAAGTGTAGAGGGGAGCCAAATAGGAAAATTAATCATATCCCTTCATGTTTGCCGTGCCAAAAAAAAATAAAAAAAATCTTAATAGATATATGCTTTCAAAATATAAAAAATGCTCTTAGTAAGGTAAATCCAACCGGATTGACATTATAGCTAGCACAACCCAGTCCACTAAATTGTGAGAATTTTAAACCTTTAGAATATTCGGGTATCCACCTTTGATACCTAAGATAATTGATGCATTTAGCTTGTTCGAGTTAAGGTTTGAATGTAGTCATATGTGTCTATTCCGTCGTTATGGATGTCTACGCTTGGTCTTTGTCGCCTTTTCTGGAACATTGGTATTGGTTGATAATTATATTTTAGAGAGCCAGTAATTTAGAAGCTCTAGAACTTATGCTTAATCATCATTTACTAGACCGAAGCCTAATCTATACAGATATATGAATTACCTCAAGTCCCCTGCGAGCACTCCCTTAGTGCTAAAGTTATGAAATCCCAAAGTTAAATGAAGAAGTTCTAATGCAAGCCTAGTTATCATAGATGAAAAAAAGTTAAGAAAAAGTTATATGTGTGTTATAGTAGTTCAATGAAATAAAGGCTTATGTTTTGGCATGTGAAGTTGTATCCGCTACAAATACCAAGTTTCGCCATTCAGTCAGGTTTATGTGTTAAGTACAAGCCTATAGTAGCTGTCTAGATTATGTCTGTACAAATTTAGTGTCTTACAAATATACAACCCTACCTGAGTGGCTGAGTAAATTAAAAAAAAACACTATTCCTATGCGAGGTGCTATATTATATGTCTATGCTTAAAGAGATACCTAATGTGCAATCTCTTATAAAATCTAATTTTATCCACGTCACGATAAATGATTTTATTTTCTCGCTTTGATTGCTTGAGGGCAAGCAATAAGCTAAGTGTGGAAGGATTTGATAACGTCCAAATTATACAAGTTTTTCATGGTGTTTATTTTGTATAAATTTTACCATTTCTCGTGAACTCTCGATGTTAATTAGTCTAAAATTGCTTGCAGGTTCACTTGAACACTACTGTAACTAAAACGAGCTCAAAGTAAATTAAGTACTATGAAAGACAAAAACAAAGAGAAGAAAAGATTTCAAGCTAAAAGTATAAGATGTGCGCCGTACTCCACTATTGTACGCCGCACTTACCTATGTAGCCGAAAACCGCCGCACCTATACCTAAGTGCGCCGCACTTTCCATCTGATGAGAAGAAATAAATGAAGACTTTTAATGCAAATGCATTAACACACTAAGTACGCCGCACATATTATCTAGTGTGCCGTACTTTTTCAATCAACATTTAATACTATCACATTTAATCACCAAGTGCGCCGCATAATTTCTTGTGTGCGCGGCACTTTTCACCCAAATTTAGCCTATAAATAGAGGATGAAATTTCACTTTCAATTCATTCCCCCCACTCCTCTCTCATTCTACAAATATTCTTCATCACACACACACTAATCCTTTTGTCCCTCATCCATAAAAACACCAAAAAAACACCACTACCTTTTGAAGTTAATAATGCTAGTACATCAATTACTACTGACAGTATTAATATTACTATTGCTGAACCTGTTACTACTTCCAGTGCACTCAGTTAGCTACTATTGCCAGGTGTATCTGTTAGAACTACGGAAACCAAGTACTTCACTCCAAACAACAATTCTTATTACAGAGAAGATCTCAACAATTGCTCAGAACCCATATGAAAATGAGAAGTATGAAATCAAAAGAAAAATCAAAAGAGAAAGGAGTATCTAGTGAAACCACTATAATACCAACAAGAGGAGTGATTATGAAAGAAGTTAGTGAAACTGTTACAAGACCAATAGTACCACCTCAACAACAACTTGATCCTAAAGATAAAGGAAAAGGTATCATGCAGGAGCCTGAGAAACCAGTGAAAGTGAAAGGCAAAGATCAAATTGCATTTGATGAGGAAGTTGCTCAAAGATTAGACGCTCAGATGCAAGCTGAATATAAAGAAGAGAAAGGTTGTAAGACAAAGAGAAGAAGAGGAAAACTTAATTTACATGGGATAATACTCAAAGCATATGAGGGATGCATATTATCGAGTTATAGCTCAGAGACTACAAGAGAAAGAACATGAGATTGACCATTGTAGAAAGATCAAAAACTATTGAAAGCTCTAGACAAAAGGAAGTAGCAACTTTGCAAAGAGCTTAAAGGTGAAGAGATCAGAAGAAATCCCCCAACCAAAGCCCAAAAGAGAATCAAGTGTGTACTTAATTGAAAATATGGCTAATTACAAGCAAGTCAGTTGAATAAGAACAAAAGTTTTACGAAATTCAATGTCCTTTGACAATACTAATCAAAATGGTAGATTCATTTGTTTCTATGGATTCAGAGGTTGTGGAAGGAAGTAAAAGCCAGGCAGAAGGAAGTAAGAAGAGAACAAGAAAAGCACTTGATGAAGAAAGTGTCAAAAGACAAAAGCTAGAGGATAACGCTGAGAAGACAAAGCTTAAAGCTTGTTTGGAGATAGTTCCAAGTGATGCTGTTACTATTGAATCTTAGCCCTAAAAACTATCCAATAGTTGATTGGAAGACAACATATTCCTACAGAAGACAAGATGTATTATCAGATAATCAGAGCTGATGGAAGTGCACTTGGAAGTTCTTTGGAGAATAGTCAAGAATAGATTTAAGAAGAAAAAGCCAGTGGATTACATGGATACTTTCTTACTTCTTACTTTAAAGACCATGTTTGAACATCATGTTGAAGATGAAGTATGGAAAAGACAACAAGGTTTGGTTAAAGTGATGATCTGGAAGCTTTTTGATTTATGTGGAGTTCATTGTGTAACAATACAGTCCATGATGTTTTCTTTGTTGGTTGAGAAGATGTATCTACTGACAAGACACACACTACATCAGATGTTTAATGATGTGAAGCTTCAAGTTGACTATGAGTGTGAAATGGCATATGAGCTTCTTAGATTAGTTAAGAAACATCTTAAAGAAGGATATGTACGTGAATGAAGAGTGTTTGAATACATACTCCCGATGATCAAGAAGATTTTATTGAAGAAACTTGATGATTATTATGATGAATATCAAGTTTAGGGGAGGATTATTAGGAATAAAAAGATTCTTCTTAGTTACTACTGCTGGTTCAAGTTACAAATACTAGTATGGAAGTTACTACTGTTGGTTATAGTTTCTACTACTGGTGAAGACTGCTAGAAATATTCTAAGTCATTACTACTGCTAGTTGTAAAGTTACTATTGCTAGTATTAGTTATTACTGCTAGAAGAGTTTCTGCTGTTAGTTATAAGTTAGTACTGTTAGTGTAAATGTTAGTACTGCTTATGTGATAAGAATGAGATATTTTAGGAAAAGATATGTATGTATAGAAAACGCATTGTAAGCCCATTAGGGTTCCTTGGTGTATAAAAGGAGACCCTAGGGCATGTAGTTAGATATGTAATCTCATCTCAATCTCTTATCACATATATCATCTAGAAATCGTTTTGTTATAGCTTCAAGGTTTTGTATAACCCTAACACTATTAAGAGTGTTCGTATTAATATATTGAGGCTTAAAGTTTGGTATTATACAATTGTGTTTGTTACTGTTTTATTGCTTATTCTTCTTAGTATCATAGACTAGATTTTGCATAGTCTTTGATATATTCAATCAAAGTTTCTATCATAGTTGTCTTGGATTTATTCAATACAACTAAGCTTTTTACAAGCTAAGCAAGATCTATTCAAGTGGGATCAACACACCCCAACCTTTGAATATTTACTTTTGGATCCTTGTCATGAGTAAGATATTGAAAATGGTTAAATAAGTCTTCCTTAGACTTGAGATACAAACAAGTTCTGTATGTATGGATATCACTTTTTAATTATAAGTCAAACGCTATCCTGAAAAAGGTAGTTATAAAGGCTATTCTTGAAAGTGATGTGAAGCAGCATCCACAACACTTGTAGTCAATAAATAAATTGTTCCTCCAATTGTCTAATTTCAGTATGATACCATTGGCGCCTCTCAAGAATTAATCAGATGATTGTATGGCTGCACCCAAAGTGTAAATCAAGATGATTCTTGATTACGTTTGGTAGATATGAATTAACTTCTATAACGAGAAACTAAATAGTTAAACTACATGGAATGAGTTAGGATTCGTATATATGGTTTAACGGTATCTGTAACAAAGGGCTGATAATAGCAAGTAATACCTAACCATTATACTGAGAATTTTTCTTGAAACTACAACTCAGGTATTTCTAGTAACAATGGAGTGTTGCTAGACATTTCTATAGAAAACTAGAAGGGGGGTTGAATAGTTTATCGCTTTTTAATTTAAAGTTTTAAAGTGTTTATAAAAATTCTAGATTTGAATTTATGTGAATTCAACACTTGCACAATATGAACAATATTCTTATCTAGACAATTGATATGATAGTATGAGGAAATAATGTAAGACAAGAGATAAGAGTAAGAACAATCTAACCATAATGCGAGGATTTATAGTGGTTCGGTAACGAAGCACCTCTTCGCCCTACTTCACTCCCCGAGCACCTAACTCAAGAGTTTTCTTCACTATGTCAACAAGCTCCCTTATGGCGGAGAAAACCGTACACAACGTTGCTTACACCGATTTACGACACAAAGCTAAATGTCGAGTTCTAATCTTAGCTAGAACCAATCTATCACAACACAACTTCACGACTTGTTCATGACTTCACAACTTTACGACTTCTTCACAACTTCACTTCACCACACTACTTATATCACAACTATCTAACACTACTTGTTAAGATCACCACGATCTAACTATACTTACAAAGATCGCCAAGATCTAGCTACTACATACAACTACAAGATATACAATTGATTTACAAATATGTGATATGAATGCAACAAAATTGCTATGCACACTAAGGTGTAATACTTCTTCACTTGATGATGGAAGTATTCTTCTCTTGCACTTGAGGGATTAAGCTTGGATCACTTGGAAACAAAGCTTTATGATTAAATGATCAAAGGATTTTAGAGAGGATATGTGGGCTGTTTTGAGCAGAAAGAATGAGTGCAAAAGGTGAGAAAATAGTGGGGAAAAGTATAGTATTTATAGGACAAACTGGGGGAGCGTCTACCTAGGGGCGGTCCCCTTAAATAGGTGGGCGGTCCCTTTAAAATTAAGTGGGTCGCCTGTGTATTTAAGGGGGCAGCCCTAGACTAGGGCCTCCCCAGTTTGTCTTTTGTGTAAGGGGAATTTTCTGGAACTTTTCTAGCCGTTTTAGGTCCGAAAATTTGAATTTCAAAATGTTTATTTTGAATAAAACATTTCTTTTAATTGTAGAAAATGTTTTGTAATATTTATAAAAATGTTTACAACATTTTATAAAAGTGTGAGGTTGAATAAAAATTTCCTTTGATCATAAAATGCATTAAGCATTTATTTATTCATACCTTGAAGTGATGTAATTGTTGAAATGAGGATTTACTACTAATTACTTGTTTACGTTTAATTTTACATTGAACGTTTTTATATTTTGTGATTATCAAAACGTAAAGATGTGAAAAATATTAGTAATGTTTTTAGGCATTATATTTTATCAACAATCTCCCCCTTTTTGATGATTATAAAATTTAAACTCATTAAATGTAAAATTATTTTTAAGCAAGTATTTAGTGAATTTTATGTCATTTCTCTCCCTTTTTGTAGAATCAAAAAGGCATCGTTGAGAGTTGCTAGTAAAATTGACGGAATAAATATTCCCCCTTGATGTGTGCTCCCCCTCGTTCGAGGGCACCAAGGAATCGAGCTATAGTTTCTTGGCTACAAAAATGAGTTAGAACAATACAAATATTTCTAACATGTAACAAGAAGGAAAAATATGGCAAGTGTAAGCAAACATCAAAGCAAAAGATACTTCATTCATTTAGGACAATGTGTGTGGACTACACACAAGCATACATAAAAATAAAGACAAATATGCTTTAGAAGCATATTGATGCATCATAAAAGAAAATCCTAAATAGCCATAAAAGGATTTTTGACTTGCTTGCGACAAAAGGGTTTGACGATTATTTTGTAGGCATATGACGAGATTAGTTTGTTGTTGATGGAGAGTTTAGAGCAGAGGCGGTTGTGGAAGGATAATCTCTTTGAACTCTAGGAGGTGGATGTGGTCGAGTAACGAGAAATTCAATCCAATTGATATCCTCACTTAAAGCAAGAAATTGTTTTTGGGTGAAGATGCAACAAGGGCAATACCCAACATGGGTTTCAACTTGGTTAGTGTTGAGAGTGTGTGGTAGGTTTGGAAAGTAAGGTGATAAGGGAATGTTGTTTTGTTGTTGAGAGAGATGCATGGCTAGGAGGTTTGATAGGTCTTGTAGTTGATTAATGTCATCAACTAGACTTTCTCTACTTGGAGATAGAGGTGGTGTGTGTTGAGTTTGGTTGTCACTTTGAGGTGGAGCTTGAGTGTAAGTAACATGTGAATTGATGGGTAAGATGGGAAATGGAGGAGGTGAGATAACATGTGGTGATGTGGGAGTGTCCTTAATGTAAGGATTTTGTAATGCTTAATTGGGGTGATTGTTTGTGTGAGTAACATGTGAATTGATGGGTAAGATGGGAAATGGAGGAGGTGAGATAACATGTGGTGATGTGGGAGTGTCCTTAATGTAAGGATTTTGTAATGCTTAATTAGGGTAATTGTTTTCTTGAGATGGTTCATGATGAGGAATGAGTGGTTTTGGCATTGGTGTAGGTAAGTTTACATTGATCCCATTGGATGTATTACAAGGGTTTAGTTTCTTCCTCCAAATAGGTTTCATACTCATTTTGGCTACCCTTGATGGTTGGAAGAGGGTTTGTTTGGAGATGTCATTGGTGAGGATGTTTGTGATGATGATGGTTGACAATGTATTTATAGTGGAGGAAAGGTTTAAATTAGGAAGAATGAACATTTAAAGGATCAAATCCAAGAAATGTTTGTGAATTTAGGGAAACAATAGCTAAGTCTAGAGGGTATTTGGTTAAAGGGAGGTGAAAATACTGTTTTACCCGTGTTTGCCTAGGTCGGTCCCCTTAAAATTAAGAGGGCCGCTTTATGAATTAAGGGGCCGCCTACTGGATTTTACCAGTAGTTCCCAAAATTTGATTTTTCTCAAAAATTTTATGTGAGGGTTTTGGTTTTGGTGTTATTTTGAAGAAAGTCCGTCCTTTTATGGCTATTAAGATTTTTAGCAACATAGCACTTAGCATTTCAACATTTCTACTATGTATGACATGATGTGGATAACCTATTTCACATATTTTGGCATATACCTCAATATGATTGAAGATTCATAAGGTGAAGAAACATATGAAATAGTAAATAGATATGATACAGTACAATGAATTTTCCTATGATAAGGGGTTCAAGTTAAAACGAACCAATACTTTTATGCAAATCTAGAGTGTGCCTAGTGCGCAACAAATGTGGTGTAGCGAATATTTCGACACTATGAATGAAAACACTAAGGAAATAATCAAGTGCTCCTTGATTTTAATTTGCTCTTTTTGTCTTTTTTTTTTTTTTTTTTTTTTTTTCTTTTTTTTTTTTTTTTTTTTATTTTTTTTCTTTTTTTTTCCTTGTTTAACAAGATTTGTCGAAAATATATATTAGATTATATACTTTTGACAACAAGTAAGAGACATTATGCATATAAGAAAAATATTTTTAGCCTATCTCAATAATATATGAAAATTAATTTTCATGTGCTCCTAGTTGTGAGAAAGACTTTTTGGAAAATAATAGATTGGTATTATTGTATATATGTATAATGAGATATGCATTTGGATAGGAGAATTTATAAAAGTTTGCTTATAGACTTTTCCCAATCTTGTGATTTTGTGTAAAATAGAAACCTAGACACAGAGGAAAGAAAAATAAAAAAATAAAAAATTTGTCAGTCAGGTGGGTGGTCCCCTTAAATTAAGGGAGCCGCCCTTTATGAATTAAGGAGGCAACCCCCTGTTAAAAAAATTCTTAGATTTTTGACAAATGGTTCATTGATGATTATCATTTCTTTATTATGCTGAAAACTTAATCAATTTGTTCCATTATTCCTAGACCTAGACGTAAGTAGTTAAAAGGCTCACGTTTAAGTGGTTTAGTTAGAATATCGGCTATGTAGTCTTCCGATGAGACCTTTTCTATAGAGATATTTCCTTTTTGAACATTATCGCGAAGGAAGTGATGGCGAATCTCAATGTGTTTTGTTCGTAAGTGTTGAACGGGATTCTTAGTTAAGTCTATAGCCCCTTTGTTATCACACATTATTGGAATGTCATCTAACCTAACGCCATAGTCTATGAGAGCTTGTTTCATCCATAGAGCTTGTTGACATGCCTTTCTGGCGCTTACGTATTCCGCTTCGGTTATGGAGATGGAAATAGCGGTTTGTGTAACACCCCCAAAATGGGTCGCAACAGAATAAGGATCCGGGAGCGTTACTTCATAATAACATTGCACAAGACATGAGAGAACGACAACTAAACGTGTAGTTTGAAAATGATACATTGGATTTAATAAAGTATTGTCACAAAAGCTCAACGACTAACTGTTCATTTTGAAAATGCAAAATTTTTTTATACATGACATATATTCCACAAATGTGAGCACGTAAATCTTTTAGAAAATGCTCCACAATTGTAGACCACAATTTATCCTTGTTTCTTTACCTTATTAACCTAATAAAAACATGCTTAAAACGGTCAACATAAAGTTGGTGAATTCATAGGTTTATATATGTATAAATCCGGACTGCAAGATTTCCCCATGATAAATATCACAAAATGCCATTACGTTTCTCAAAGCTCATGACACTGAAGCTAGACATATATGAATACAATATAAATATGCATACATTGCCATCATGATGTTCTACCGAAACATCCCAAATTTCGACATGTTCCCCCCCCCCCCCCCCCCCCCCCCCCACCCCCCCCCCCCCCTTTATAACGTTCGTTCCCGGTGATAGCTAATCACCAGAACGGGGAGGTCAATCCAAAATAGATCTATTTATAACACTCGCGCTTCCAAACCAAAAATTAACAGTTCATGATACCGGGCATATTGGGTTCAAGCTACTTAGGCAAAATATAATCAATATATAAAATGTCCACTTGCGTCCAATTATAAAACAAAGCATGTTTCTCACCTCACAACTGAAAATTGCGTCAAAATACGCAGGAATGCAACCTAAATATTATAGTAGTTATAGAGTACCTAAGCACTATGGAATAACTAACACCAAATATAATCCTATATAGCTCATCACCATCTATTTGTAATTTAGAAATCATGGTTATAAGGTAAAAACGTTTATAATTATCGTTTTAGTAAATATAGCGTAACTTTCCCGTTTTAAATCCGTTTCGCGCGTTTCTTACGTCTACGTCTTCGTATTAAGATGATATATAAAAATATGACATTTTTATATTTTAAGACCTTCTGATGAATAGTACTTTACTGTTCATGACGTTTTATAAATTTTAAATTGTCATAAACTCGTAAACGTAATAACTTATTCGTTTTAATCTCGATTTTAGCGATTCCTTCGAGCACGTCTTTGTAATTGAAAATGTATCAAAATTATCACATTTTATACATTTGGGTCTGCTGATGAATAGTAAATTTTACTGTTCATAGTTTATAAAATTACTTTTATAAACTTTCATTATCGTAAATGTCGTATTTTATTCGTTTTAGCTCCGTTTTTAGTAATTCTTTCGAGCACATTCTCGTAATTTAATGTTCTATTTATTTATGATGTTTTTCTAAAAATAAAGTCCCTGATGAACAGTAACTTTTTATAAAATTATTTTTATGAAAGTATTAATTATTGTAAAACTTGTAATTAGCGTATCTCCTTCGTTATAAATCGGTTTTTCGAGTTCTTTATATACTTACTATCCTTGTAATATGTAGTATTTTTATAAAATATAAAATCCATGGCTTAAATTTTGAACCAAAACAGCCCCTAAATATCTTATATATAATTAATTATATACACTTGTTTTATATACTTTTTCAACTTTATAAAATACCACAAATCTTCCAATACACTTTATATACTATGTTTTACATATAATAGTGTCCATAGGTCCAAAGTTTGTCCAAAAGTCCAAGTTAACAAGTCCTTAACATTGTTTTTAAATCACAACTTTCTTAAGTAAACTTTTAATTACAAGTTTATAGTTGTACTTTTTACACTTAAATCAACATGACACAATACTTATATTTCCATTATTCTATGATATTACCAACCACATAACATGTGAATAAGTGTACAAAACCATAATCACAAGTACAAATATATTTTACATGTTTAAAAGTGCCCTAAATGGTGATTTTGATACATAGAACTTATAGTAACATTAAAAAAAAATGATAAATGTAAAGTTATTAAGGGTTTTAAATAACCTTAGTGAGATGTAATATAGTAATCAATAATATCTAAACCCATGTTTAGATATTTACCCAAGGTTTTCAAGACTTGAAAACCGTAATCCTTCCACGAACCCTAGCTTCCTTTTCTTTGTTTTGATCCTTGTAAAGGCTTAACCAAGCCTTTAAACTTCCTTAGAATATATTAGATATAGTGTAGGTATGTTTATAAATGTTTTAAATGAAAATGGTATGGATGGTTTGTTGTTTTCTTTTTGGGACGTGGCTAGACAAAGGAAAAGAGAGAATTGTGTTTGATTTTTACCAAGTGAAATGGATGTGTGTGATATGTATCTAGTTTTTCACTTCCTTATATGCTACTTAGACTAGTCAAGTTTACTATTAGAAATGGTCAAGATTCAAAGGGACCATAAGGAGGGTTTTAGGGAAGAATATTGGTCAAACCAACATGTCCTAGCTTAACCTTAATGAGTATAAGTTGTACAAAGGACCTAGCTAGTAAAAATGTGTGCTTCATGTCCCCTAAGACTTAATATACACGAAAATAATGAAAGGAAAAGAGCTAGTTGATGTCTTAGATATTTTGTGTAAATATCATGCATTACTTGAAGTTTAAATGTATAAAGGTTAAGTGTAGATGTATAACTTGTAAAGTGTATGTCTTGGTTTGGTTCCCTTATGTAGAATTTGGCCAATATGATGAATGTGGGTGAAGTTTTATAAAACTTTGGGTATTGGGTATAAAAATGGGTATTTGTTGAAGCGTAGATATGTTTTGGTGGTTCCGAGAATGCCTAAACATATTTTATAGTGAAACGTAAACACTTTACGTAACCAATAAAATGTGCAAAGTTAATAATTATCCTCTAAATAATTATCTAGCATTTGCTTGATGTAAACATTTAATTGTTTGATGCCCGTTTATATTGAACGATGATTTTTAGCTTACGCGGTTTAACTTAACGATTACGATTAAAAGCAAACGCGTACAATACTAAAAATAAATAGTGAATTTATTGACATCGTAAATGACCCTAAAACACGGGATGTTATAGTCTTCCCCCGTTAAATGAGCCTTGTCCTCAAGGCTTAAGACGCGGCACTTGACGACGGTGCGGCCTTTGCGAATAGGTGTGGATACTTCTTTCGGAATTGATCTTCATGTTCCCACGTGAACTCGGGACCTCTCTTAGAGTTCCATCTAACCTTGAAAATTAGGACACGGCTTTGCCTTAACCGTTTGACTTCTCGATCCATGATTTCTATAGGTTCTTCTACAAAATGAAGCTTGTCATCAACGTAGACTCCTTCCAACAAAAAGACTAATGGATCGTCAGAATAACACTTCTTCAAGTTGGATACATGAAACGTATGAAGAACCCTGCTCAACTCTTGAGGCATCTCAAGCTTGTAAGGAATGGTTCCAACCTTTTCCAACACCTTGGAAGGTCCAACATATCTGGGGTTTAGCTTCCCGCGTTTGCCAAAACGTGCTACTCCTTTCCAAGGTGAAATCTTAAGCATCACTCTATCTCTAACTTCTCCTTCGGTATATCCTTCCTAATCATACCTCCTACATCTTCATGTTTGAGATTCTCTAGTTTCTGTGCTCCAGTCTGAGCATTCAAGATTTGTTTAGGAAGATCCAAGCCAATAGTCATAACTAAGGCTCAAACTCTTAATGCTTTAATTTGCTCTTTCTTGCTCAAAGTATCAGTAACGACATTTGCTTTCCCCGAATGATAACGAATTTATATCTATGGTGGTGTCATAACTACTAAGATTTATGGTATTACGTAGACGTTGAAAATGATGTATTGGTATATTACTTAATGACAAGTAAACTTGTTAGTGGATCGTCCTAGGGTGACTAGGGATGCGTCTTGACTTTTCGACCTAGGGTTTGGTGTAAAATGATGCCAACTCTATGTGGTAAAGAGGTGTAAGGGTTGACTTAGTCATTATGATTACTAATTTGATTCCTCGTAATAGGCATGTTTTATGGATACGCACACAAAACTAAATAGAAAATTATTTCTTGACAAGAAGTTTTAAGGTGACTACTCTTAGCATGGCATGGTCCTTCTTGAATTATACATAGGTGATCAGGTTATGTATAGTTGAGGGCTAATAATGCGATGCTCATTTTCTTCAAAATAGTGTTATGATTTCATGATATTTGTTAAAGTAGTTTGCAAGAGTAAATAAGTAATCTAAGTTAATCTTGAAGAAATTTTCATAACACGATGATTTGATAGATAGTGGGTTTCATTGTTTTCCCTCTAAGATACAACATGGTTTTCTTGATACTACAATTTCCAATACAATCTAATACATAATTCCTAAAACAAGGTGTCTATGGGTGACGTCCGAGCTGACTGGTGACTAACTCCTGGAGCTTCCTGAAGTTCTCTCAGTCCTGTTGCTGTGAACTCTAACTGAAAGCCAAATTGTCGCTCAATCGCTATACGAGCCCTTTTCTCCTGCTACGAGTATCTCTCTTGATTGCCTCCGTAGTTTATCCTAGCACGTCCAAGGATTGCATTCTCTGCCTCAGCAATGTCTACCCTAAATCTCAGAGCCGTCAACTCCTCCTGCATGGCCACTCCTAATAAATGCTCCTGTATGCCTCGTATAGCCTCCCCGTGTTGGGTTTGTATCCTCACAACGGCCGCCGCAGGAAAAGCAATTGCAGCGACGGGCTCTGGGTGAATGATGTCCACCCTGATATCGATCGGGTCTCCAAGGTTCTCCTCAGCCGAGACGGGAATAGTAGGTGCATCCATAATCTGCACACGCAAGAGTTTATATAAATCGTCTTTATATGAAACCATGCAAGATGCGTGCAGTATGGATGATAAATGTGATGTAAGGTGGTGTATGGTAAAATTGAATATGCACTAATAGTATAAATGAATGATGGTAAGATATCATATTTGATAGTTTAATGTTTTTAGGTAGCATTTAGGACCTACGAGCTTATAGTACTACCTTACCTTAAGAAATGTTCTAGTATTTATATGAATAATCCTTATATAAATAATTGTAGAGTAATTGTGAAAGAATGTAAACTCATCTTTGTATATATATGTAAGACCCTTATAGTAATGTACGTACTATAATATGAGCACGTATATGAATCATGTAAGCATCTAGTAAAACTAACTAATGCAAATAAGTAGTGTATGTGTGACCCATGAAAACCCCTTTTGTATGAATGCAATGTTTGAAAACGATTATAGTCCAGCAAAAACATTTGACCTGGTTCTCTATAACCTTGGCTCTGATTACCAATCTGTAACACCCCTAAAATGGGTCGCAGCGGAATAAGGATCCGAGAGTGTTACTTCATAATAACATTGCACAAGACATGAGAGAAACGTATCACTAAAAGTGCGTTGAAAATGATACTTGGATTTAATAAATTATTGTTACAAAATGCACAAACGGCTAAACTTGTTCATTCTTTAAAATGCAATATACTTTTTCTACTTGGACAAATATCCCAAAATTGTGATGCACGTATTCTTTACAGAAAAATGACTCTACAATGTATCCACAAATGTAACCTTCGTTTCTTGTACCTTAAATAACATGAGGAAAAACATGCTTAAAACGGTCAACATAAAGTTGGTGAATTCATAGGTTTATATATGTATAAATCCGGACTGCAAGATTTCCGGTATAAATATTCAAAATGCCATTACGTTTCCCAAAGCTCATGACACTGAAGCTAGACATATATGAATACCATATAAATTTTGCTACATTGCCCATCCTGTTGTTCACCGAAACATCCAAATTTGACATGCTATAACGTTCGTTCCCGGTGATAGCTAATCACCCGAACGGGGAGGTCAATCCAAATAGATCTATTTATAACACTCGCGCTTCCAAACCAGAAATTAACAGTTCATGATACCGGTCATATTGGGTTCAAGCTACTTAGACAAAACGTAATCAATATATAAAATGTCCACTTGGATCCAATTATAAAACAAAGCATGTTTCTCACCCCAAAACTTGTAAATTATAGAAATCGTTAAAACATGGGGCTACGAACTCACCTTCGGGGGGACGTGGTGATTCGATATTATAAATCACCAAATGGAAAACACGTCACCATACGCCGAATGCAACCTAAATAATTATAGGTCATATAAGTACTAAGTACTATGAATAACTAACACCACATATAATCCTATATAGCTCATCACCATTTATTTGTAATTTAGAAATCATGGTTATAAGGTAAAAACGTTTACAATTATCGTTTTTAGGTAAAAATAGCGTAACATTCACGTGTTAAATCCGTTTCGCGCGTTTTTTACGTCGACGTCTTCGTATTAAGATGTATATAAATATAGAATATTTTTATATTTTAAGACCTTCTGATGAACAGTACTTTTACTGTTCATGACGTTTTATAAATTTATTTTTATAAATTTTAAATTGTCATAAACTCGTAAACGTAATAACTTATTCGTTTTAATCCCGATTTTAGCGATTCCTTCGAGCACGTCTTTGTAATTGAAAAATATATCAAAATTATCACATTTTATACATTTGGGTCTGCTGATGAATAGTAAATTTTACTGTTCATAGTTTATAAAATTACTTTTATAAACTTTAATTATCGTAAACGTCGTATTTTATTCGTTTTAGCTCCGTTTTTAGTAATTCTTTCGAGCACGTTCTCGTAATTTCATGTTCTATTTATTTATGATGTTTTTCTAAAAATAAAGTCCCTGATGAACAGTAACTTTTTATAAAATTATTTTTATAAACGTATTAATTATCGTAAAACTTGTAATTAGCGTATCTCCTTCGTTATAAATCGGTTTTTCAAGTTCTTTATATACTTACGATCCTTGTAATATGTAGTATTTTAATAAAATATAAAATCCATGGATTAAATTTCGAACCAAAACAGCCCCTAAATATCTTGTATATAATTAATTATATACACTTGTTTTATATACTTTTTCAACTTTATAAAATACCACAAATCTTCCAATACTCTATATATACTATGTCTTACATATAATAGTGTCCATAGGTCCAAAGTTTGTCCAAACGTCCAAGTTAACAAGTCCTTAACATTGTTTTTAAATCACAACTTTCTTAAGTAAACTTTTAATTACAAGTTTATAGTTATACTTTTTACACTTAAATCAACATGACACAATACTTATATTTCCATTATTCCATGATATTACCAACCACATAACATGAGAATAAGTTTACAAAACCATAATCACAAGTACAAATATATTTTACATGTTTAAAAATGCCCTAAATGGTGATTTTGCTACATAGAACTTATATACACATAAAATGATAAATGTAAAGTTATTAAGGGTTTTAGATAACGCTAGTGAGATGTAATATAGTTACCAATAATATCTAAACCCATGTTTAGATATTTACCTAAGGTTTTCAAGACTTGAAAACCACATTCATTCAGAACCGTAGCTTCCTTTTCTTTGTTTTTATCCTTGTAAAGGCTTAACCAAGCCTTTAAACTTTCTTAGAATATCTTAGATATAGTGTAGGTATGTTTATAATAAAATAAAAAAAAAAAAAAAAAAAAAAAAAAAAAAAAAAAAAAAAAAAAAAAAAAAAAATGTGTTAAATGAAAATGGTATGGATGGTTTGCTGTTTTCTTTTTGGGACGTGGCTAGACAAAGGAAAAGAGAGAATTATGTTTGATTTTTACCAAGTGAAATGGATGTGTGTGATATGTATCTAGTTTTCACTTCCTTATATGCTACTTTAGACTAGTCAAGTTCACTATTAGAAATGGTCAAGATTCAAAGGGACCATGGGGAAGGTTTTAGGGAAGAATGTTGGTCAAACCATATGCATTTGGATAGGAGAATTTGTAAAAGTTTGCTTATAGACTTTTCCCAATCTTGTGATTTTGTGTAAAATAGAAACCTAGACACAGAGGAAAGAAAAAGAAAAAGAAAATTTTATCAGTCAGGTGGGCGGTCCCCTTAAAGTCTGGGTGGTCTTCTTAAAATTAAGGGGGCCACCCCCTGTTAAAAAAAAAATTCTCAAATTTTTGACAAATAGTTCATTGATGATTATCATTTCTTTATTATGCCAAAAATTTAATCAATTTGTTCCATCATTCCTAGACCTAGACGTAAGTAGTTAAAAGGCTCACGTTTAAGTGGTTTAGTTAGAATATCGGCTATGTTGTCTTCCGATGAGACCTTTTCTATAGAGATATTTCCTTTTTGAACATTATCGCGAAGGAAGTGATGGCGAATCTCAATGTGTTTTGTTTGTGAGTGTTGAACGAGATTCTTACTTAAGTCTATAGCCCCTTTGTTATCACACATTATTGGAATATCATCTAACCTAACGCCATAGTCTATGAGAGCTTGTTTCATCCATAGAGCTTGTTGACATGCCTTTCCGGCGCTTACGTATTCCGCTTCGGTTGTGGAGATGGCAAGAGCGGTTTGCTTCTTCGAAAACCAAGATGTTAGACAACATCCCATAAACGTGCAAACACCACTAGTGCTCTTGCGATCTACGTAATCTCCCGCATGATCCGAATCCGCATACACTATTGTTTCTATGCCGGATCCCTTAGGATACCATAATCCTAAATGCGTAGTGCCTTTAATGTATCGGAAGATACGTTTAACCGCTTCTAGGTGAGAGGTTTTGGGATCCTCTTGAAAGCGGGCGCAAAGGCAAACACTAAACATGATATCGGGTCTACTTGCCGTTAAGTATAATAAACTACCTATCATGCCTCTATATTTGGTATTATCTACGGACTCACCTTCTTCGTCTCTCGTGAGTTTGGTTTCCGTAGACATAGGGGTTTTCATTGGCTTAGAGTCTTCTAGTCTAGTATAGAATGTTCCCGGGTCGTTTATCCCAACGAGGCTCTATATGCTTAAGTGCTGGAAATCGGTACAGTCGGAAGATTGGGTTTGAATGGGAGAAAATGATTTGAGGAGTGTGGAAAGTCAAAAAATTAAACAATATAAACACAACAACGTTTAAGAAAAACCCCAAAAAAAATGAAATTAGCTAAAAAAGAGAGCATGGATCCCCGAACAAAGTGGGGAAAAAACCTAAAATTTCAAAAATTAACCCTACGAAGATAATTTTCACTTTCTAAACTACTCTACTGAGACAAATAACGATAGAATGAAAAAGACTAGACTGAAAAGGAGGTCGTTTGACCAAAAAAACGAAGACGTCAAGACAAAAAAACCGCACGAAGCCCGCTCTTTAAAAATCAAAAAAGTTATAAAATGGGGGGGGGAACCCTTAAGAAAAGTTTTATATTTTTACTACAACTCTATGACTCCTTAATAAATTTTTCTAAAAATGAAAACTATTTTTTTGATATATTTTTGTATTTTTTATGTCTTTTTAAATCTTTTACCGAACTTAATTATAAAAATACTAAAGGTCTTTGAAAAATTCTGAATTTTTTTCCTAAAATACTAGACATAAGATTACCTACGAAAAATAAAGAAAGCTAAAAGGTTGGCTTATGAATTTAAGCCCGTAAATATGCTATTAACAGTTATAGGCTTTAAAGCCAAAAAAAACGTTTTTAAATACCTTATGCCAATTGGGACACTAACAGAAAAAGTCCCCAAGGGCGCAGCGGTATGTGATGGTTTATAAAAGGGATGTATCGGGGTACGAGACCCGGGTTAGTGTTTGCTCACCCGTGGTACCCCACTTTTGTCTTCCCCTTTTTCTTTTTTTGGAAAAACTTTGTGAAAACAAAGTTGTTTAAGCTTTTTGGCGCTTAACATCTTCAAAACTTCAAGTTTTTATTGGAAAGTTAAATAATAAGCTTAAAAACAGCTTATTAAGGTGGACAGAAGCTAAAAAGTGGGTTTAAGGCTGAACAAAAAAAAACTAAGTCTTGGACATTTAAACTAATAAGCTGAAATTTAAGAGAGTAAGCTTAAGATGGAACTAAGCTAGCCTAAATAAGCTCTAGGGACTAAATAATATAGACTAAATAAGCTAGAAAAAGGGCTTAAATGACAGAAATTTAAACTAAGCTTAAAAGGCAAAAAGTCTTAACTGTCAACACTAAATAAGCTATGAAAATGGAAAATAAGCAAAACATCTTAACACACTAACCTAAAAAGCGATTAGGAACACAATTTGAGCAAGTGGGATAAGCTCAATAAGCTAGAGATTGGCTTAATACCTCAACAGTACTAACTCTTTAGTTAGTACTGTTGGTGTATGATTGAAGCTTAGGGACACTTTTGGCTCAAAAATAAGCTATCTAAAAGGGCTTTTAAGGACTGAAATTAAGCAGGCTTGTCTAAGAGCTTATGGGCTCTTAAGATAAGCCAAAAACTAAGGTTTAAGTTCTCTAAAAAGCTAGAAAAGGGGGCTTAAAATTCACCCCTAGCACCAAAGTAAAATTAAGCTTAAAACAAGGGCTTAATTTGATAGCTTATTTTAAGCTGTCAAATAAGCTCAAATGAAAAAGATAAGTTGAAACAGATCTAGAGTGGCTTGAGGTGAGCTTATGCTCAAATTTTAAGCCCCTAAACACAAAGAAAAGCTGCTGATTTCAGAGGTGGAAAAAGGGCTTTTTATTTTGAAACATGACATTCACACTTGGCAGTTATTGACTTAAAAGGTCAAATGACTCAAGGGACTTTTGCCAACTTATTTAAACACTCAAAGGACACACTTTTTAAAACCACAACTCAAGAATACAAGAGCTTATGAAATAAGCTCTTTTGAACTTTCACAAAGTGACAGTTTTAAGCTATCTTTGACAGTTTTTGATCAAAGTGCATAAAAATGAAATGAAAGCAACTAAGAGGCATATTTAAGCATAAATAAACACAAATGACATAGATAAGCTGGAAATAAGCCCCAATAAGCAATTGCTACAGTAACAGTAGTAGAAATTTAAAGGAGATTACTTACAAGAGTCCAAGTGACAAGGAACCTAAAGCTAATCCTATCCACCCCTAAGTCCTTTGTGATTCTGAATATACCCAAAACCCAAGGTCTCTTCCAGGTTTAGACCATGCTTCCTTTTTCTTATCACCAACAAAAATATAAGTAGCTTTTTGGACAAAATTTAGATTGAACTTAAATAACTTTTCATTAGCTTAAAAAAAAGAGTACAAAGAACAATAAGCTGTAAATAAGCTGAAAGACACCTAAAAATGACTAAATTTAAATAAAGATAAAAACTTCTACTCTACTTTTTTTTTTAATTCGGCTCACATAGCCTCTTATTTATACTAAGAGTTAAGTCTCAGCCCTCCTTTCTTGTGTTTCTTCTGT
>BQNB010042983.1:25200-45782 GCA_026074375.1 Tanacetum coccineum | reverse complement strand
TTGTGATGATTTTACAACTGTCTCTAATCCCCTCTTTGATGCCAATGATGATTTTTCCTCTAGTGACGACGGGTCATTTTATGATGAGGACGTTCCAAAGGAAATTTATTCGAACCCTTTTTTTGATGAAGAAATCATTTCTACTAAGATAGATCCGCATTACTTTAATGCCGAGTCTGATCTTATAGAATCTTTGCTTAATCGATACACTTTGATTATTTCTTCTCCTAAGTTTGATTCTCTTCTCGAGGAGTTCTCTGGTGAACTCGCTCATATCGATTTGATTTCTTCAGAAATTGATGAAGCGGACTTTGATCCTGAGGAAGAAATTCGTCTTGTTGAGAAATTATTGTATGAAAATTCATCTCCTCGACCTCCGAAATAATTTAATTCTGATGCTATAATCGAATCTTTCTCTCCATCTCCTATCCCCGTTGAGGATAGTGACTCTCTTATGGAGGAGATCGATTTATTTCTTATTCCGGATGACTCGATGCCACCGGGTATTGAGAATGATGACTATGACTCGGAAGGGGATATTCTTTTTCTTGAAGAATTGCTTAGCAATGATTCCTTTTCCCTTCCTGAAAATAAGTCATTTCATTTTGATCGATATTATGATCCATCATCTCCTCGTCCTCCTGCGAAACCACCGAATGATGATGGAATTTACTTTGATGTTGAGCCCGATATGAGAGTTTTTACAAAAGTGGTGGATGATATTTCTGATAATTCGACAAGAGAACTTTATGTTCATGTGCCTAATGTTTTAACCACCCTTCCCACCCTTTCTCCAATGTTTGACACTTTGCTCCCATTTTCATCCAAAAATGACGACAAAGTTTTCAGTCATGGAATTATTTCTTCTAATGAGGAGAAATCTCCTCATCTCTTATCTCATCAGGGCTTTAAAGCCTTCCAGGTCATTTTTGATTTTTCTGGAAGCCCGATGATGATCTATGGAGAGGACATTCCTATCTTGGATGTTCCATTTCTCCATTTCTATCCTCTTTGACCAGCTCAAGTATAGGGGATCGAGTCAGGCTCAAGACTTGGTTAACAAAAATAAGCGCTTCGTGGGTGGTAACCCATGCTTATCCTAATATAATTATAATAGTAGTAATGAATAAGTGTGTTGTGAGGAGGCTCGCCCCTTCCTTTCTCGTATTTTGTGGTTTTTGTTGTATGTCCAGAATTGCCCCGGATTATAAAGCCTCTCGTGCTCGTGGTTTTGTCCTTCGTTCACTCGAGCTTCAATCCTTAGCATGATTATGGGAATCCAATATCCTAAATCTTATCGACTAACGTTTATTGTTAGGAATATTGTAATAGTTAGTTACTACTAGTAGGTATGTAGTTCCTACTGGTAGAGTATAAGTTCCTACTGGTAGGTATGTAGTTCCTACTGGTAGAGTATAAGTTCCTACTGGTAGGTATGTAGTTCCTACTGGTAAGGATAACTTCATAGTTAGTGCTGGCTGACCAAATATGGTTCCTGCTGGTAGAACAATAGTTAGTCCTGGTAGTATTATATTTGGTCCGGGTTAGTAGTATAGTTAGTTAGTGATAAGGATATGCTTGAGCTATCTTAGGAAATGACAGTGCATATCTCTTTGACGCGTTTTGTGTAACAGGCGGTTAGGGTTTCAGTAGTATATAAGAAACCCAACCCACATCCGAAGAAAAAAAAGTATTCTTCTTGTTAATGAATAGAAATCCATAGAAGGATCTTTTAGTTTATTAGTCTTGTTCTTCTTATAGGCTTTGTCTAAATTCCGCATAGACATTAGCTTTGTTTAGCAAGAGTCTCTCTTGTGATTAGCTTGTGATTACATAGGTTAATCACCATCCTTAACTAGGCAGTAAGATCTAATCAAAGTGGGATCCAACAATTGGTATCAAGAGCCTCGTGGCTCTTGATCTAGGGTTGAATAAGGTTTTCGTGTAAAATATTTTTCTGTTTTTTTAATAATAAAAAGACGTACTTGATTTAGGGTTTTTAATGCAAACCCTAATTCTTCTGTAGCAGCAGTCGTGGTTAAGAGCAAGCAGGTTTCAACACAAAGCAGCAAGTTACCCATATCCAAGGGATCTATGTTTTCCATACTAAAAGTGATACATCATTTTCGTGACTGGAATATAATGTTGGGCTTGGATCCGAGTAACGGAGTTAAGCATATTCATTTGTTCTGGTCACACGTCGTAATATCCTACTGGTCACTTGTTTCTTACTGGTTTCATTTTATGTTTCCTGCTGTTTGTTGGTCCTCAAGTTTTTTTATTTTCTGCATGGTCGCTATAAAAAAGGGTTTCTACATGGTCGCTCTTAAATCGGTTCCTCCTGGTGCTTATACGGTTCCGACAGGTTTAGCGACGGTTCTGTTGTTTGTGCTGCTAGTGTTGATCGATATCGGACAACACATATCATAGGTCCATAGACGCCCTTGGATCTTGGACGATGTGATGCTTATGGCTTGGTTACTTTTTATTGATTTGGTTTGGTGTTCACAAGTCGTTTAGTACACAACATAATAATGCCGTGTTTTGGTCCGGGACCACACCCATTATTATATTTCGACCGGCTATGGAGAGTTTTGATCTGGGATCAGCGATGAACCTTAGCTGAGGTACAAATTTTCGTTTGTATCTGGTAATAATTACCCGCTGTTTTTACACCGTATTATTATTGTCACTGATTTGATCTGAGATGGATCAATGGTTTGGCGGTTATGGTGAGGTAGGTCAGGGACCAACAGTGATCCATAACTGAGGTGTAATAAACATGTCTTGTTCGCACTAAATCAGATAAGGATATTGTGAAGACGTTTGATGCATTAGCTTTTTAATCGATTATGTAACAAGTTCACCCTTTTTGTGAGATGCAACAAAGGATTGAGGTAGATCGCCGGCTGAGGCAACAGTTACATGAGAGAGGAGGATGTTATTGCACTTGGATGTTTCATTGATACCTACTATTTCAAGCCAATTAAAGTCCATGATTCAAGAGATGGTAAACATGTTAAGGGGAAGCTTATTGTTTATTTACCATCTACATGCACTCCTATTTGATTATGACAAAAAGGGGAAGAGTGCATGGATTCAGGGGAAGTTCTTCATCTATATTAGCTTCAGGGGAAGCTTGTGCTTATTGGTTTTGTCATTATCAACTAGGGGAAGATTGTTGGGAATTATACTTTGAGTTGATTATGACAAAACATATTAAAGATGGAGGACCTACAAGACAAAGCTGGAATAACATTAATGCTGATTGAAGATTAGTCAAACAGTATTTAATGCTCAGCTAAAAGATAAAGATCAACATTAATGCTGATTGAAGATTAGACAAATAGTATTTAATGTTGATTTATAGTTTCCTAATTTTTGATCTTATCTTGTCTTGTAAACCCTAACCTCCCTCTATGATATAAAGAGGGTAGGCGTCTAGGTTAGAGGCATCCATTTCATAGCAGACTTCTCCAATGAGAGTCTAGACGCTTAGAAACCGTGTTTAGTAGTTAGCTAGTTAGTTTCTTTATCATGTTTGAATAAAGAAAACCTTATTAGTAATGTTGATTGTATTCATATTTCATATTCCACTGTGCTTAATCAATCAATGTTATTTTATCTTCAAGCATACTTAATAAACGGCTTTAGATATACGTAGAGACCCTTCTTAAAACATTAAGGATAATATTCAATTCTAGTATGGGGGGGATCTATCGATTTGATTGTGCCTGCAATCGGTGTTTTCACGTAATCACGTTTTTACCACCAAAATACTAAACAAACGAAAATAATTTAAAATTTTTCAAAAATAAAATAAGTGTTTTATCACAATGTTGACTTTCCTGCTGGGTTGAATAAGAATAAATTTTGACTCGATCGAGCGTGTTGAGCTCTAGCTTGGCCCTTAACTTTTAGACTAAGCATTCGCAGATCTTTTTATTAAAGATTTTAAATTTGCGAAGAACGAGAAATGATAGAGTTAATTATGAGTTAGATGCTAAAAAAGAATTATTTGAAAATCTTAAGAGCTCATAAGTGTAATTTTTGGCTTTTTCTCCCATAAGCTCCTAACCTGACTAATAATACGTGCTATTTTCGAAAATTAAACTTAAATCAACAATTTTCAAATTTAAAATTTATTTAGTCTTAGTTCAAATTTATACTTAAATTTTCTAAAAAGTAATTTTCTCTATATCATGGTAATAAAAAAAAATTGTTGAGGTAATAATAAAAATAAAAACTGTGGGCTATAAAAGTTTACTGCATCTTGCCGGCTCACAACCGATGTTGCAGTCTTCTAAATAAGGCCCATAGTAAGAATAATAATCCGAGACTGATAAAAGTTTGCTGCATCTTGCCGGCTCACAAGCGATGTTGCAGCCTTCAAAAGGGTCGAGGATTTCCTTTGTTTATAAGGTATAAGTATAATTATATTAATGTTAAGTGTGATTTAATAAATATAGGGAAAATCTCTTTTTCTAAAATTTAAATATGCTTTTGAACTAAGACTATTTCGTTTTAAGTTATAAATAGATTATGTATAAAATGGGAAATCCAAGGGTTTTGAAACCGAAGGTCCGTGAGTCTCGATACTAGTCTCTGTAGGGTGTCAAAAGCCTGGTCACTTAGCCATAAGGTTGGGATGTGCCGAGACGAAAGTCGCTATATGGGATGATTTCGCCTTCAAACTCATTACTTTTGGGTGGAACGCGAAGCATAGAAATTTTGCACAACGTTGATCCATGGTTGAAATTCAAAATAAGCACATTCACCTAAGATATAATAATTGTCGGGAGTGAAAAGTTTACAAATTGCAAATATGAGTAGTGTTAGCATCCTAACTTATATTTGACGGTGATTTCGTTTTTGAGCTTGGTTTGGGACAAGCGAAAAATCGGAGACGATGAATTTATCATTTTTTTGGGCATTTTGAGATTATAGTGCTTCTTGTTCTGTGACATTAAAAGTTATAAAAATAACGAAAGTCCAAACATGATTAGTTAGTTGCTTAAAAAGAAAAGTACAAAAAATGAGAAAAATGGAAAAATACAAAAAATATGTGTGGTAATATGTGTAAATATTTAAAAATGGTTAAAATGGGGCTTTTCAAAACTAATGATTCTTTAATTACCTTTGATGAACACTTAGCTACTTTTCGAGGTAATTAGTCGAGGGGGATTAAGATTCTTGGTTTTCTAAAGTGTTTACTTATGGCATTGTGTGAGGATACGGCGATATCTTAGTATGGGAGATTTTGGTATGTGCTTAATTACACAAACCTTTTACCTATAAAAACGAGCCTAAATAACTAAAAACGGACATAAAATGCCAAGTATATGTGTGTTTTGCTATTTGTGTTGTGCAGATAACGGATATTCACTAAAAGACAAAGACAAAACCAAGCACGGGATTGGAATGAGCATGAAAAGTCGAAGTAGAAGGCGTGTGCATCTTAAATGGACCAACCCGTACCCCACTTAATGGGCCGAATTAGCCCATTATGCTTATGTATTCAATTAAAAGCCCAAAGTCTATTTAAATAAATCATGGCTCAAAACCATATTACCCAGCCCAACTCAAAGCCCAATACACACTTAACCATCATTAGCCCCAACACCTTATAACTGTTTACACAGCTAGTCCTAAGGGACTAACAAAGTTAGCCCCTATAACCTTTACCCTTTACACCACTCATCCTTAACCCCTAACCCCGTTATCAAAATTAAACAAACAGTGCCCTAAAACCTAATTCCCGCCAATCCCTACTACTATTCATCATCCTTGTCACTCTCACCTCGACCTCTGCTCCCCAAAACAAACCTATCACTCTCACCCTCAACCCTACTCCACAAACAGCCAATTCCACATTGGCAATCCCATAAGTTCTTATTGGTTGATGAATGATTCGTGATATAGCATACACTTATATAGCAACCCTAATACAGATCCTAACCGAATGCCCTTGACCAAGGCAAAAGGTCAAATTCCACAAAAGGATAAAATACACAAGATAGAATCAATGATAAAAAGATTCCGGAAGAGATATTCCCGGGTCGTATGTCCCAACGAGGCTGCAATTGAAAGTAATCCTGGTTTGATGAGAAATTGAATGATGGAGAATATTTAGATATGATGGAAACACTGATATAATTACAACTAAAATTAATTAAATAAAACCTAATTTAATCTACGGGAAACAGATATAGGAAATGGGGATCTTAAAAACTACGGGAAACAAAATTAGTTATAGGGAAATCCTAAAATTAAATCTATACTAAAATACGGGGAACAGAATCAGGTATCGGGAAACCTAAATACTAAAAATTAAGAAAATAAATGCTAAATTAAATTAAAAATCAAAATTAAATTCTTTGAAAAATAAAGAAAACTAGAACTAAAACGGAGGTCGTTTGAATGTAAAACGAAAAGAAACGGTAAAACGCACTCGGTAAAACGGGTCTAAGACTGAAATTTAAGAAAAATTAAGCCTACACTAAATTTTATATTTTTCCTAGACACTAAATGACAAAAGAAAATTTTATAAAAAAGAAAAATATTTTTTTATTAATTTTTGAATTTTTTATGATTTTTCTAAGATTTAATGAATTAACAAAAATAAACTTTTTCTAAAAATTAACACTAAAATTTTTCTTTTATTTTTCAAAAATACTAGATTTAAAATGAAAATTAATGCAAAAAGAATTTTAATTTTTCAACTATTTTTCTATTTTTTATGATTTTTATAAGAAAAAGTAATAACTAAAATCTATTTTAATTGCTAGAAAATACAAATTTAACTGGAAAAATATAGAAAAATGGTTTTAATATGCTAAAATGGTGCAGAAAATTAATAGAAACAAAAGCCCTAATTTTTAAAACTCAATTGAACCCTAATTTGTTCAATTAAACTAAAAACCCTAAATTTACAAAACTTATTACTAAAATATAAAAACTATTTATTGTAAACTAAAAAGACAGGGTAGATATTACAATAAAAGAAAGAACAGGGTAGGCGGGGTAACTATAGAAAATTTACACTATAGTAGAAACAGATAACCTTGAAATTTGAGAAAAGTTCAAAACAGACCCTGCGATTTCAGCTTAATTTGCTTATTGAAAAAGTGGCTTTCAGCCAAAACTCAAAACTACAAAGTTACTAAGGGGCTTATTTCTAACAACTTTAATAAAAGCACTTCTACCTTTGGACAAAAGAATAAGCTAAAAAATAAGCCAACAGTTCCCTGTTACAGAAAGTGCTAGTTTGAAAAGAGATTTGGAATTTGGCTTATTGAGAGCTTATTACTTGATGAAAATTGAAACTAAAAAATGTTTAATGATGCTTAAGATGTGTGCTAAAAGATTCTAAACTAAGATTAACCTTGAGTTAACAAAACTAGAAAGAAAATTAAGATGACAAATGCAAAGTTTTTATGAGACTGATTTTAAGCTTTTCTCCAATAAGCTAACAGGCTTATTATTGAACCTTAGATACTGTACTTTTGGAAATAAGCTATACTAACTCTTTAGAATCTACCTAGGTATAAGGATTTTTCAAAGTTTTATCAAAGAAAATGAAAAATTCAAAGTTTTAAATGAAAAATCTACACTGATATGGAATGCTTTGCTGATGCAATTGACATGCTGGTGCAATTGGCTTTGCACAAAGATGCAGCCTAAAATTTTCAAACTAACTCTTTACTTAATTCAACTAGGTTATCACAGAACAACTTTGAATTCTAAATTGCTTTTAAAAGTCCCAAATTATAAACCTATTTCAGTGTGAAAATTGCCCTGGTGCTGGTAAGAGATTTTACACTCTATACTTTGTAAAAATAAATCCTAACCTCTAAAACTTGTATAAAACTTTGTTAAATACCTAACTTAGCTGTATGATATGTTTTGGCAAACTAGAGTTGACTTTAAGAGTCAATGAAAGCTTAAACCAAACACTCCTTAATGCAAGACTGCCAAAGCTAAATTCACTTAAAACCTATTCAAAAACTAAATCAGCTTTAACTCTTATATCTACTCTTACTAAAAATGACTTAATAAAGCTGCTTAAGCTATAAGATGCCTAGCTTATTTATGAAAATAAGCTAGTTCTTCTACTAAGCTTATACTACCACTATGACAGAATTTTAGAAAAGTGAAATTACTTCAACTAATTCTTATGAAAACTAAAAACAGCTAACTACACAACTTAAACAACATGTTTTACAAAGAAATAAGCTAGAATGATGAGAAATAAGCAAGTGTAAAAGATCAACTTTAAGCTAAAATGAATCTAAAAGAGTGAAACCTGAAAGTTATGGAGTCTCAGGACTAGAGCCACTCTAGTTGAGTGAGTGGCTCAAATTGTGATCCTAAGTGGCTTCCAAAGCCTCTAAACCAAAGAGCAATAAGCTCAATAAGCTATTTTCAGCTTATTTCTTCATTAAGCTGCCAAATCTTGATCAAATGAACTCAAGTGGTAATGATGAATGTAAAATGATGAGAACAAGTGAATGATTTATTAAAAACAGGTAATAAGCTAACATGAGCTTATTGAGAGCTTAATGATGTAAAATTTGCTTAAATTTGAAATCAAAGAGCAAGGTGACCCATTTTAAGACTAAACCAAACACTCCCTTAATATATAAATTTGGCTTCTTTTTAGCTTTTTAAAAGAAATAAAGGGGTAAAACAAGCTTATAAGCTGAGCTTAACAACTTTTACACGTTTTTTATATAAGTTTAAACAGATTCAAAGTCTTAAATAAGACTTTGCACTTTTGACAATAGCAATTTCACAAAAAAACTCTTAACTTGTATTAAAGCTGGAAATATTACAACATAAACTTAAAATAAACTGAGTACAACAATTTTAAAGCAAACTTAATTAAATGTTAAACTAAGAAAAGTAAAAACAGGGGTGTGGTTCTACTCGGCTTGCTCTTTCTCTTTTATAGAGGCTCAAAGCCTTCTCTTGGTCTTGGTCTGTGTTTCTTGGAGTGTAGAAACGTCAGCATACTCAATCCTAGCCCTCCATTCCTTTTTGAACACCATCTCACCATTAAAGGGGTCTCGGGTTGAGTGGGATTGTCAAGTTGGCATGGTTATAGGGGTATTGGGCTGTGGGAAATGGTATGGGGAGAGCAGGGAAGTGTACTAGGGTGGTGGCTTGGCCTAGAAACCATGGGATAGGCGGTTTGGGTTTTGGCGGTAAACGGGTTGAGGTACAGTTATGGGTGTAACGGTTTAAAGAGAAGTATGGGGAAGAGGCAACTTTGGCCCTCCATCTTTCTTTCTCTTTTCATTTCCTTATAAGCCGAATTTTAGTTATAAATAGAGTTTGGAAAGTGACAGCTTTGGCCCTTGTCGTTTTATAACAAAAGAATTAAGAAAGGTTTGGGAAATTGCAAAAATGGTCCCTGCTGTTTATAATTAAAAGAATAAAAGGGGTTTTGGTAAATTGCAAAACCAGCCCTTGTGTTTGTATTTTTTCATTTTTCTTTATAAAACAACTTTTAAAATTGGCAATTTAGCCCCTAAAGTTTTATAAAAAGAATTGTGGGCTTTTGTTGGGCTTGGGTTTTGTGTTGGGCTTTTGGGCTTGTATTGGGCCCAATTGAGTGTGTCTGGGCCCAATAAGGTTTAGGCTTATGTTATTGGGCTTTTTTAAGGCCCAATAAGGTTCAGGTGGGTTTTGTGTGTACAATGGCTGAGATTGGCTGTAACTGGGCTAGGATTGGGCCTTCAAAGTCTTCACAGTCTTTTCCATTCCATGCTCAGTTTTGTCATTTTGGCTTGGTTTTCTGTCTTTTTGTTGATATCCACTTCCTGCACAATACAAATGCAAAACAAACATATATTTGGCAGTTTTTGTCTGTTTTTGGTCATTTAAGCTCGTTTTTAGAGGTAAAAGATATGTGTAATTAAGCACTTATCAGGCATGCTTTAGACTTTTGTTTCGAGCTCGTGGGGACTCCTTTGTTATCCTTAATTCTTAATAATCGCTTATTATTTCGTATGACATTTGTTTAGCAGATTCTCGAGATCCGTTTCGTTCAAACCTTCGTTTTATTTTCCGTTATTATTATTATTATATCTGTTCACTAAGCGTTAGCTCAGCCGCATTTTCTTTTCCTGCGGCAGGTACTAAGCAGAAAGCTGGGATGTGAGTGTTGAGAGTAGGAGCTTTTAGAGGACCCACCTTTAGAATAACTCTTTTTGATTTGAGATTTGTGTTTTAAGACCTTTCCTTTTGAAGATTTCTTTCATTTGACTTTGTTAGAATTTAATACTTTTGGAGGTCATTTTGTTTCATGACTTGGTATTTTAAATTAATAAAGTCTTCCGCTTGCGTTTATATGTTCTGATATGACACCATAACGTAACTCTTGGTCTCTTTATCGGAGCGGGATGTTACAATTATGGTATCAGAGCAGCCAGGTTGAGCTTGTAGAACCTAGGTTATGACCTGTGAGGATTGGGTAGACATTAGGCTTCCTTTTGATATGATCGCTTCCTTTCGTATTTTGATCTTAACTTTAAATTGTCTTCGCTGTTTCATTCGTTGACCGAGTATTTTCTTCGACCAAGGATCAGGCGGCTAACTCTTCAGGTACCATTTCGGGAACTCTCTTTTGAATGGTCGTGCTGTTTTTTTCTTATTTGATACGGGTGCAACACATTCCGTGGTTTCGGTTTCATTTGCTGAACACCTTAGCATCTTTCCTACGCAACTTAATTATACCTTATCGATATTTACGTCTATGAAAAGTCTGACCACGAATATCCGAACTGTCCGCTTCGTTTTGATGATAAGATTTGTTTTACTAATTTGTCTATCTTAGAACTGAGTGATTTCGATTTTATTCTTGGTATGAATTGGTTGACTGTTCATCGCGCCCCTGTCGTTTGTCATACCAATCGTGTTATCTTTGGTAATCTGAATAACCCTGAATTTATCTACCTATTTCAATTTCGAGGACGGAAATTTCTTTTTAGAGGGGAAGAGTTGTAAAACCCAAAATTTGAATTTCATTTCATATTGGTAATTTTGAATATAACCTAGAGTTTATTTATAAGTATTTGAAAATAAAACCTTAGGTTATAATTTTGGGAAATTATAAAGATATAACATAAGGTATTTTGTTTTAAAATATATATATATATAAAACTTATATATGTACATATATATGGCCGGCCCATATTTAAAAAAATATATTTTGTAATTTTGATTATTTTGTATATTTACTTTCTTTTTATTAAAAGAACCTATTTTAAGGGATAAGTATTAAAAATGTTTTTAGCAAGTATTTTGTATAATCTTCAAAATAGGAAAAAAATTATTGTGCCTCCTCCTCCTTTATCTATAACCGGCCCTTAGGGGTGATTATACACTAAAATCTTTTATTTTTGTAATAAAACTTATTTTAGGAAAAGAGTGTAAAGGGATTAAGACAAACATTTGGTAATCTTCTAAATCAAATAAAAGATTTTGTCCCCCCTCCTCTCCATCCTTATAACCGGTCCCCTCCTCCCTCATTCTCCATCATCCTCTAAAAATTTTCACTCCATAATTTTGTGTATTCCTCCATAAAAGCTTCAAGCAAGAAGAAGGTTTAGGTGTTTTTGGGTAATCCTTGAAGTTTTGGTGTTCTTAGTGTGGTCTTGATCTTTGATTCCTTGGTGTTTGTTTCTTGTTCTTGTCTCCATCTCCAATCCGTAAGTAATCCATGTCTCTTTTGAATTCATTCTTGGTATTTCCATGATTACACATAAGTTTTATACATAAAATCATAAAGTGTAAAAAGAAGAAATCATGTAGTTATGAATTTGTAAATTATGTAATCTGATAAATATGGCTTAATTACATGTTTTGAAACCCTAAAATGATCATTAAATGTGTTATTAATAAAAACTACAAGATTAGAAACCCTAGGGTTGGTTTTGATGGGTGTTAATTAGGGTTTTCATGGTTAATAATTTTGGGCAGAATTTTAGGTCATGTTCAACGGGGTATAACTTGATGATAAAAATTGGTTTTAACATAATTATTGAGCCTAAAGTTAAATTCAAAGAATCTAGTTTCTGTAAAATCCGGCCTCATGTTAATTGGAGGTCGGGAATGTCGATTTTTAGATTTTATAAGATTAAGTGTCGAATCTGGAATTTCTATTCGAAAAAATCAGTTGTAGTGTTTAATTTTTATTTCGAAAACCGTAAGGAGTTAGCTTCTAAAATTTTATTTGGTAAATCTTTAAGATATGTACTACATCCACGATTTTTTTCAGAATTTTATGAGTTGTCTAAGTAAGGTTTTTACGGGTCAACTTTTCAAAGGTTCTGTCAGGTTAAAATTCGGGTCAGTTTTGGGTAACAAGGGTCAAAGGGATACTTAAACATGGAAGTAAATTAAACCAATGATCATGGGTGTACTAGACACATGTGGGAACCTCTGTGATGTTTTGTAGAATTTTTGGAGGTCGTTTAATGGGTTTTTAACATCGGGAAACTTGCTTAAAATGTTGGCAGATTTTGGAAATTTGGAAAACTCTAATTTAGTTACCTTAGGTGTTTTAAATGATAACATTAAGTAATAAACTTATGAAATAAGATAGATAATAATATGTAATCATGGATTCTTGTAGATTTGGTGAAGGTGTTGTGATCTTTTCTCTTCGTTTGCTTATTCGTTAAGGTACAGATATTATGTCCTTTTTAGTAAGGACACCTCATGACTTGATTCTTATTTGTTTTAGCTACTTTATATTCGTTTTTGGGGGGGTATTTTTTTGAAGTTGTTATCGTATACATGACTCGTTTTGATGTTGGACAATTGTTGATCGCGTTATTCATTTGTAATTATTGTTGTTCTTGTTTGGAATATGATTTAGATTCGTTAGTCCATAGATGGTTGTCGAAGCAATATTTGAAACTTGTCACCTTTTCTTGCTTTAATCTTGCTCCGAGCTATTTGTATTAGTCATGGAGTACATGACCTTGTCTTTCATGCACCATTGGCATGACCCTATCTGTGGCGGTGTGATTTAGTCCACGAGTTCCCTTTTGTAAGTGCACGCTATTATGATTTGATTATATATGTTAGTTTACACTCGCCATAGTCGCTTGTGTATATGAATAGTAATTTTTGTTTTGCAGGGAGCTAAATTGGATGACCATCTTAGGTACTTTATTTCAGTTTAGTTTCAGCGTGAAATGGTTGGTGTTGTGCAATACACCTATTTCACGATTTTGTGGGTATGCAATAGGTCTGCAGCTTCCCCATGTATAATATATATGATTGATATGATACGATTTATGTTGGATTATGTAGTCTAAGCGTGTGAATGTGCATGCGCTTTTGACTTTTTGTTTGTTTCGAGTCGTGGGGCACTCTTTTTTGTTGTCCTAGAATCTCCTATTAATCATAGCTTTTTATTTCGTTGACATTTGTCTAGGAGATTTCTAGATCCGATTCGTTCAAACCTTCGTTTATTTTCGTTATTAATATTATTATTATTATTTTATTTGTTCACTGAAGTTGTTAGACTCTGCCGCGTTTTCTTTTCTGCGACAGGTACTAAGCGGAAGGAAAGTGGGATATGGTGTTCGAGTATAGCTTTTAGAGGACCCATCTTTAGAAGAACCCTTTTTGATTTGGGATTTGTGTTTTAAGACCTTTCCTTTTGAAGATTTCTTTCATTTGACTTTGTTGGAATTTAATACTTTTGGAGGTTATTTTGTTTCATGACTTGGTATTTTAAATTAATAAAGTCTTCCGCTTGCGTTTATATGTTCTGATATGACACCATAACGTAACTCTTGGTCTCTTTATCGGAGCGAGATGTTACAAAAAGACTTGTAAAGAGCTTGTAAAATGACTTGTAAGGTAAATAAGCTAGAATGCATTTAAGAACTTAAAAGACGGAATTTAACATAAAACATGAATTTCATTAAGACTTAAAAAGGTTACAATGCTTGAAAGTAAAAATTACAATATTTAAAAGACTGAAAACATAAAAATAAGCTGTAAATAAGACAAGTTACACTACTCCTAAATTACATTACACTAGATAACTTTTCTTTACTGAAAATCCTAATCTATTTATATAGAAAAGCTTGCACAGAGGTGTGCTTCTTGTGTTTGTTGTGTGAGAGGAAAAGAAGTCTTCATCCCAGCCTTCTATTTCATCTTTGGCTCCAAGCAATGCATCACAGCCCTTGATTTGATCTTGGTATCTTCAACCAATAAAAAGTAGAGGATTGCCAATGTGGCATCCCTTCTTTGGCAGCTTCTGAGGTGGGGATAGGTAAGGTTAAGGTGGGGTTGTGTTGTGAGAGTGATGGGTTTTTCGTGGTGCAGGGGATTTGTGAAGAGGAAGGATGAATAGTAATTAAGGGTTTTGGCGGGTTTTGTATAAATTGGGGGTACTGGTTGTTTAATTTAGTAACGGGGTTAGTGTTGTTAAGTCATAAGGACTAACCATGTTAGTCCTTAAGGACTAACGGTGTAAAAACCCCAGGGACTAATGGTATTAATCCCTAAGGACTAACAAGGTAAAAGGTTAGGGTGTATAGGATTTAGGGGGCTAACGGGTGTTATGTTTTAAAGGAAATGGGTCTATAGTCATGGCCCGAGTTATATGGATTTTGATTTAGGTTTTTTTTACATGTAAGACTTTTAGATAAAGTCTTAATGGGCTGACCCGACCCATTAAATGAGTATGGGTTGGTCCATTTAAGATTTTTTCGTTTTTGGCTTCGTATGTGACTTGTTGACTTTGACTTTTGACTTTTTGACTTTGACTTTTTTCTTTCTTTCCAATCTTATGCTTGGTTTTGTTGGTTTTGGCTTCGTTTTTTGTCCTTTAGTGAATATCCGATACCTGCACAATATAATAAGCAAAACAAGCATATATTTGGCATTTTATGTCCGTTTTTGGTCATTTTAGCTCGTTTAATTAGGTAAAAGGTATGTGTAATTAAGCACATACCAAAATCTCCCATACTAAACTATTGCCGTGTCCTCACGCAATGCCATAAGTAAACACTTTAGAAAACCAAGAATCTCAATCCCCCTCGACTAATTACCTCGAAAAGTAGCTAAGTGTTCATCAAGGAGAATTAAAGAATCATTAGTTTTGAAAAGCCCCGTTTTGACCATTTTTAAAATATTTACACTAATTACCACACATATTTTTGTATTTTTCTTTTTTCTCATTTTTTGTACTTTTCTTATTAAGCAACTAACTAACATGTTTGGACTTTCGTTATTTTTATAAATTTTAGGGTCACAGAACCAGAAGTACTTTAATCCTAAAATGCCCAAAAAAGATAAATTCAGCGTCTCCGATTTTTCACTTGTCCCAAACCAAGCTCAAAAACAAAATCACCGTTAAATATAAGTTAAGATGCTAACACTACTCATACTTGTAACTTGTGAACTTTTCACTCCCGACAATTATTATATCTTAGGTGAATGTGCTTATTTTGAATTTCAACCACAGATCAAACTTTTTAAGAAAATTGCAATACTTCTATGTTTCACGTTCCACCCAAAAGTAATGAGTTTATCCCATGTAGCGACTTTCGTCTCAGCACATCCCAACCTTGCGGCTAAGTGACTAGGCTTTTGATACCCCACAGAGACTAGTATCGAGACTCACGGACCTTCATTTTCAAAACCCTTGGATTTCCCGTTTATACATAATTTATTTAGAAAAACCACAGCTTAAAACGACATAGTCTTAGTTCAAAAGCATATTTACATTTAAGAAAAAGAGATTTTCCCTATATTTATTAAATCACATATATTACACTTAAAATAATTATGCATCCTTTAAACTAAGGAAATCCTCGACCTTTTTAGAAGGCTGCAACATCGGTTGTGAGCCGGTAAGATGCAGCAAACTTTTATCAGTCTCGGATAATTACTATGTGCCTTATTTAAAAGACTGCAACATCGGTTGTGAGCCGACAAGATGCAGTAAAATTTTATTAGCCCAGAGTTTAAATTATTATTATTACCTTATTTTTCATCTTTTTTTTACACTTTATATTACCATGATATAGAGAAAGTTTCTTTTTAGAAAATTTAAGTTTCAAAAATTGTTGATTTAAGTTTAATTTTCGAAAAGAGCACGTATTATTAGTCTGGTTAGAAGCTTATGGGAGAAAAAGCCACAAACTACACTTATGAGCTCTTAAGATTTCCAACTAATCCTTGTTTAGCATCTAACTCATAATTAACTCTATCATTTCTTGTTCTTCGTAAATTTAAAATCTTTAATAAAAAGATCCGCGAATGCTTAGTCTAAAGGTTAAGGACCAAGCTAGAGCTCAACACGCTCGATCGAGTCAAAATTTATTCTTATTCTACCCAGCAGGAAAGTCAACATTGTGATAAAAACACTTATTTTATTTTTGAAATTTTTTAATTTTTTTCATTTTTTGGTATTTTGGTGGTAAAAACAGGATTACGTGAAAACAACGACTGCAGACACAATCAAATCGATAGATCTCCCCCATACTAGAATTGAACATTGTCCTCAATGTTTTAAGAAGGGTCTCTACGTAAATCTAAAGCCGTTTATTAAGTATGCTCAAAGATAAACGTTAGTCGATAAGATTGGATATTGGATTCCCATAATCATGCTAAGGATTGAAGCTCGAGTGAACGAAGGACAAAACCACGAGCACGAGAGGCTTCATAATCCGGGGCAATCCTGGACATACAACAAAAACCACAAAACACGAGAAAGGAAGAGGCGAGCCTCCTCACAACACACTTATTCATTACTACTATTATAAATATATTAGGATAAGCATGGGTTGCCACCCACGAAGCGCTTATTTTTGTTAACCGAGTCTTGAGCCTGACTCGATCCCCCATACTTGAGCTGGTCAAGGAGGATAGAAATGGAGAAACAGAACATCCAAGATAGGAATGTCCTCTCCATAGATCATCATCGGGCTTTCAGAAAAATCAGAAATGACCTGGAAAGCTTTAAAGCCCCGATGAGATAAGAGATGAGGAGATTTCTCCTCATTAGAAGCAAGAATTCCATGTTTGAAAACTTTGTCTTCATTTTCGGATGAAAATAGAAGCAAAGTGTCAAACATTGGAGAAAGGGTGAGAAGGGTGGTTAAAACATTAGGAACATGAACATAAAGTTCTCTTGTCGAATTATCAGAAATATCATCCACCACTTTTGTAAAAACTCCCGTATCGGGCTCTATATCAAAGTAAACATCATCATCATTCGATGGTTTTGCAGGAGGACGAGGGGATGATGGAACATCAAAATGAAATGACTCATTTTCAAGAAGTGAAGGGGAATCATTGCTAAGAAATTCTTCAAGGAAAAGGATATCCCCTTCAGATTCATAGTCATCATTCTCAATGCCTGGTAGCATCGTGTCATCCGGAGTAAGAAATAAATCGATCTCCTCCATAAAAGAGTCACTATCCTCAACGGGGATAGGAGATGGAGAGAAAGATTTGATTATAGCATCAGAATTTTCAAAATTAAATTCTTTCGGAGGTCGAGGAGATGAATTATCATACAACAGTTTCTCAACAAGACGAATTTCTTCCTTAGGATCAAAGTCGATTTCATTAATTCCTGTTGGAATTAAATCAAGATTAACAAGTCATTAACATCACATGAAATCAATAACTTTCCTTAAGTAACTTTTAACTACAAGTTTATACATATACATTTTTACACTTAACCAACATGTTACAATACTTATAATCCCATTATATCATGATATTACCAATCACCTAACATATGAAAAAGTGTACAAAATGATGATCACAAGTAAAAACTCTTTTTACATGTTTAAAAGTCCTAAATGGTGATTTTGCTATATAAACATCATATACACATATAATCATGAAAATGAAAAGTTAAGGGCTTTTAGATAACCTTAGAGTGATGTATGATGATGAGATATATGCTCTAAACCCTTGTTTAGACTTTAAACCCTAGCTTTCACAACCAAGAAACCCTAATCCAAATAGAAACCCTAATCTTGCAATAACTTGATTAAACCTTGCAAATGCTTAACCAACCCTTCAAAACATCTTAGGTTATCATAGGAATGATGTATGAGTGCTTGTATGGTCTTAGAAAATCAAGCTATGGATTGTGTAAAAAGGGGTGTTTGTAGCCGTGGGCTTATAAGAGAGAAAAGGAGAGAAAATTGATTTCTTTTGTTAAGTGTTGAAGTGTATATGTTTATCTCTCTTAGAATGCAAGACTTATAAGTGTAAGAGTTAGCCTAGTATGTTAAACAAAGACCATAAAGACTAAAGGGGGGGATGGCACATGGGTGGAATAGGGGTGACTAGTGGTCAAAACCACTAGTCATGTACTAAGTCTTATGAGTCCATACTTGTACAAGACCTTAGGTATGGTTTTATGTTTCTATGCTTCCTAATGTGGACATGATCCCATGAATTCAAGGGTTGTGTTACTAGATATTTACTTGGCCAAAATGTGGAAGTATTACTTTCATTTTATGAAAGTTATAAGTTGTATGTAAATGTGAAAGTGTAGATAACTTTAGAAGTGTATACTTGCAATTTAAATGTGTAAGTCTTGGTTATTTCTTGTACATGGGGCGTCCTATTTAACAACCATGGGTAAAGTTTATAAACTTTTTGATCATTGGAAATAATAATAGGCATTTGTTGAAGCGTAGATTAATTAATGTAGTTCCGGGTATGCCTAAACGCACTTTATCGCGAAACGTAACAATTTTACGTAACCAATACAAATAAATTGAACAAAATGAATAATTATCCTCAAAATAATTACTTAACACTTGCTTGATGTAAACATTTAATTGTTTGATGCCCGTTTACATTGAATGATCATTTTTAGCTTACGCGATTTAACTTAACGTTTACGATTTAAAAGCAAACGCGTACAATACTAAAGATACATAGTGAATTTATTGACGACGTCAATGACCCTAAAACACGAGGTGTTATATCTAGTAAAAAGTCATTCATTAAAGTTGCTTATTATTGTTTATTTTATAGCTTTTTCAAAAAGAAAATAAAAAAAATGTTTTTCAAAAAAAGGGTGTCACAGGACTCGAACCTGTGACCTGCCCTTCACACACACAACACCTTTACCAGCGCTCCCTTGGGTCTTTTTCAAACATGTCTTGCACAATTAAATACTTATACACACTTTTAATATTAAGCTTATTTGCTTATTCGAATTTCTCACTGCTTATTGGCAACTGCTTATTCACCCGTTTTTCTTTATAAATCTTAGTAATAGTATCTAGTATTTTTATAAATTTTCTTAAAATTTTAGGATTAAGTTTAGTATTTTTAATTTATTTTTTAGTATTATTTAGTTTTAAATAGTTTAAAAATTCCAAAAAATTATTTTCTGTCTTTTAAAAATTATTTTAAGTCATTTTAGTTTAGAAATTTGCATTTTGAGATTTTAGAGTTTTATTTTGTCTTATTTGGTTATTTAGTTTGTTTTAATTGGCTTTATTTGTTTTTAAATGTCGTTAATTTTTTTTAAACTGCCTTAGTTTCTAGAATAGCTTGCCTTTATGTGCTTTTCCTTCGTGTTATTAGATTTAGAATTCAAATCCAAAACTTTTATAACAATCAAGCTCGATTCGCGACAAGAACGTGTATTTCCATTCACCTCTCACCGAGGAGAACGATACCCGGGTTGACTACTCATTATTCTTTCCTAATAATAATTTGTATGATACTTTACTTATGTATATGTATTTTATATATATATATATATATATATATATATATATATATTATATTAAGAGGGGTTTTTGACGAACATCACCAACCAATCAAACAAATCCTGTCACGGCCTGAAAACGCCGAAAGAATGCTAAAGTGGAGATTTGAGCTAGAGGCATTTGACCTCACTTACAGGCCAAGGACATCCATCCACGGCCAAGTCCTAGCCGACTTCATTGCTGAAAGACCTGATGAAGATAGTCCGCTCGTAGAGATACAAGTTGAGGAAGCAGCCCCAGATCCATAGACCCTGTTCACAGACGGATCATCATGCCTAGAAGGATCAGGAGCAGGGCAGATGACATCAAATAACGTCTATTTTATAGCATCATTTATCCCATGTTATTAACCTATTTTATATAGTTATTGCAAAGAATTGTTACTTAATCGTTTACATTTGAGAATTGTAGTAATTATGGAGTACTTGGTGAATATTAGCAAAAGGCGCGCATTCTGGAGCTTAAATGAAGATATTTTGAAGATTACTATTCTGAAGACCAATACACCGTATCCATCAAGGAAGATACGGCGTATCCGTGCCTGCACTCACTAAAGACCATAAAGGAGTAAAGCTCAATACGCCGTATCTAGAGAGACTCAATACACCGTATGCAAGATATGGAATATAATATTCTAGAAGATATCAAGTGTGGTCCCTACTCCATGAAATCCCCAATACGCTGTATCCAATCCTTGGATACGTCGTATCGAACCGACTTCCAGACAGTATAAATAGAAAACTCAAAAACGAGTTTTAAGTGTGCTAAATCATATTCTCGATACCTAAACCA
>BQNB010042983.1:0-21977 GCA_026074375.1 Tanacetum coccineum | reverse complement strand
AAAACGTTCAATGTAAAATTAAACGTAAACAAATAACTAGTAGTAAATTCTCATTTCAACAATTATATCACTTATAGGTATGCATAAATAAATGCTTAATGCATTTTATGATCAAAGGAAATTTTTATTCAACCTCACACTTTTATAAAATGTTGTAAACATTTTATAAACATTACAAAACATTTTCTACAATTAAAAGAAATGTTTTATTCAAAATAAACATTTTGAAATTCAAATTTTCGGACCTAAAACGGCTAGAAAGTTCTAGAAAATTCTCCCTACACAAAAGGACAAACTGGGGAACGCCCAGTCTAGGGCGGCCCCCTTAAATACAAGGGTGGCCCCCTTAATTTTAATGGTACCACCCACCTATTTAAGGGGACCGACCATAGGTAGACACTCCTCCAGTTTGTCTTATAAATACTGGACTTTTACCCATTATTTTCTTGCCTTTTGCACTCATTTTTTATGTTCTAAAACATCCCACATATCTCATTAAAATCCTTTGATCATTTAATCATAAAGCTTTGTTTCCAAGTGATCCAAGCTCAATTCCTCAAGTGCAAGAGAAGAATACTTCCATCATTAAGTAAAGAAGTATTACACCTTTGTGTGTTGTTACAAGCTTATTGCATCTATTTCATAACTTGTAAATCATTTGTAAATCTTGTAAAGTTGTGTAGTTGCTAGATCTTGGTGATAGTTGTAAGTATAGTTGGATCTTGGTGATCTTTCCTAGTAGTGTTAGTTAGGTGTGATTATAGTAGTGGCTTGGTGAAGTAGTAGTGTGAAAAAACTAAGGTGTGAAGAAGTTATGTAGTCGTGATCAAGTCATGAAGCAAAGTTGAGTAGTGAATTTGTGAAGTTATGGTAGATTGGTTATAGCTAAGATTAGAACTCGACATCTAGCTTAGTGTCAGAAATCAAGATAAGCGAAAGTTGTATAAGGTTTTCTCCGCCATAAGGGAGCTTGTTGACATAGTGAAGAAAACTCTCAAGTTAGGTGCTCGAGGAGTGGAGTAGGGTGAAGAGGTGCTTCATTACCGAACCACTATAAATCCTCGCGTTGTGGTTTGATTGTTCTTACTCTTATCTCTTATCTTACATTATTTTCTCATACTATCCTATTAATTGTTTAAGTATATTGTTTATATTGTGCAAGTGTTGAATTCATATAAAGTTGAATCTATAATTTTTACAAACACTTTAAAACTTTAAATTCAAAAGTGGTAAACTATTCAACCCCTTTCTAGTTTTCCACAAGTATATTTTTTAAGTTAGAAAAATATTCGGGCTGATCGATTTTACCGTCTTGTTAGGAGAGCTAATAGGAAGGTAATAGACCGTGGATGGTCACGAGGAGTATCAGAAAGAGTTGTGATGCTCAATTGGGAAACCTGATCATACTTTTGATTGTGTAAGCTTTTGAGAGGTATCTTGACCTACCTAAGTAAAGTAAAATTTAAGACACCCATTGAGTATAATTGATTTGGGAAAGTTTAAAGTGTAACATGATGTGGTTTAGATTATGGGATAGCCTTCCTAGAGAGATAGAGCCGAGATTGTTTGACCAAGTAAGGTTCACTTGGGGATTTTAAATAAGTAAGTGATGGTAAAGAACCATGTGAGTCCTTAAGAAAATAGAGTGTGAGTCGTATTGTGCAGGATATATACCCCATAGGGTTAGTCCCGTTGGTTTCCAATTCTGATAAATTTGTCATCACGTCGAGGACGGGATCGTATCCTGACACTCGACTGAGACAGAGAGACCTAAGTTTGAGAGATTATAAATCTAAGAGATAGCATGAGAGGCTATTATAATTTTATGATCGGATATGGATTGACCATGTAAAAGTGTAGAATTCAGACTGTGGAAAGACTTAGTCTTAAAGGGATCATAAGAAACCTCGCTTGATAAGACTAAATTCTAGTGATTGATGTGATTCTTTGAGGAATGGAATTTCCTACTAGTGTTGTGAGTTGAATTTTGGGGCAAAATTCCTTTAAGGGGGTGAGACTATGATAACCGATAATATTTCCAGGGTTAAGTATTATAAAATATTATAGTTTTGTATTTTGAAGTCTTTCGATCTTGTTGGTTTTCCTCATGAAAGCTAAAAAGTTGACTTCTGTTGACTATTTTGCGTAAAAGCGGTTTCGGTTTAACCAGGAGTTTGATGGACTTTTAAGTTCGTAAATGAATCACTCTTGATTCTTTTTTCTATTTTAGAGTGGTTTTGAGGTTTTCAGTGCTTTCCAGGAAGTTTTCCCGCGTTTAGCGAGAAATCGTCATGCAACGCATACTAGCACGATAGTTTATTCGAGTGTGGAGATTTATTAAAGTTGGGGATGTGTTAATGGGTTTATTTATTTAATAAATTCATAATAATGAAATAATGTTGAATTAAGTCATAAATTTTGAGTGTGAGATTTGGAAAGTTATCAGAAAAACGGTTGTTTTTGTGAGATTCGGTAAAAGACTGTAACAGTCGTAAAAAGGTGAAATTTTAGGTGAATATAAGTTGTCAAGCCATATTTTGTGATTTGAAGTGTTTTTAAATGGACGAGCAAGGTTCGATTGATTTTGTCAAAAATTCATGTTTTCGGTCCGGAGTCGGCCGATAACGGCTCAAAATGGATTTTTGTAGCAATTTAATGTGACAAGTGTCGTATGAATAACCCAGGTTTATGGAAAGACAATTTTAAACAAAATGGGAATGATAAATAAGTTTGGTTGACGTTTTAAATAGATGAAAGTTGAGTTTTTAAGTGATCCTGACACAAAAAGGAAGACCCGAGGCCTCCTAGGATGCTTGGACGCCTAGAAGGGATAAGAAGAGACAAGAAGGCTAAAATCTAGCTAGTATGTTCCCTTGGTACACATATATTCCTCCACCTTAACAAATTTTTTATCATTCTCTCCTTTTCAAAATAACAAAAAAAATTATATCTCTCCCTCTCTCTCTACATTCGGACGAGCCACAAGGAAGAAAAGAAACAAAGATTTTGAAGATTTTCTCAAGAACACGGGTTAAGAATATATTATTGGGTCGATAGCTAGCAGTTTCCGGTTGTAGAAACAAGGTTTTGTGTTTTATCCGCACGTCACGACCGAACCAAACTCGTCAAACAAGTAAGTTTTTTAAAAACTTTGATTTAAAGTTGTACTTTTATGACTATGGTGATGTCTAGACGCTAGTTGTACAAGTTGATCGCCAAAAAGGTCAAAACTTGAAAGCGAAAGTGTAAAAAGGGGTGTTTGTTCGACGGCTAAAAAGGGAAAGAAAGAAAAGATTTTTGAGTTTAAATAAAATGGTTGTTGTGGTAATTTTTCATTTTTTGAAAATGCTTATAAGGGCTTATTTGGAGGTTTTGCTTATTCAATAAGCTAAGCTATAGCTTATTTGAGCTTTGTGACTTTCGGTGTAGATGGTTTCGGTGTGGGCTCGGCCCAACCGACCGTTTTCTTTGTTCGGCCCAACCCACGACTGATTGTGGATTTGGTGTGGGCTCGGCCCAACCGAAGGGTGTGTTTGGTTTGTTCCGGCCCATTTAGGGTCTGTTTGGTGGTTTTGGTCCGGTGCCAAAATAGGCTCGGCCCACTTGATTTTGGCTTATTGATTTTGAGCTTATTGATTTCGGCTTATATATTAAGCTTATGGCTTATTCGGCTTGGGGCTTATGCGGTTTTGCTTATTTATGAGCTTATAGCTTATGTTTTAATTCGGCTTAATGGGCTAAAGGCCCATTGGGTTTCGATTTGTATTTTGGATTTATGAAAAGAAGTATGAACTAAGTTTTGCTATCGGGCTAAGCATTTAAGACCATAATGAGCCATAAGACCCAATAACAAGTAAATGTATTTGTGGACTTTATGAATGGACTAAAGGAATTGTTTTGGACTAAGAGAGATTTTGTTGGACTAGTCGGATGTGAAGGGGGTTATTTTGCTACGTTTTGATAAAATGTGTTGAAAATATCGATGTTGTCGGAAAATGTCGGGTTTGTGAAAAAGTGTTTTGGACTAAGGTTTAAGACCTTGGAAAAAGTTGTAAAAACGTACGGGTTATGCCGAATTTTTGAAAAAATTTTATACTTAGAGAAATTGTTTAAAAAGGGAAATTTTCAAGGTTTTTAATAATAAAAAGTCATTTTACTTGAGAATTTAATGCAAAAATAAAATATATTTTCCTCGAAACTTTTTTTAATAATACTTTTCTATAAGATCGAATCTCATTGAAAACTTTAAAATTATCTAATTTTTTTATTTTATATAAAAAAAATGATTTAAAGATAGGTTTTCTAGTACACCTGGTCGAGCATGATTCGCGGTTCAATTGGATTTTTCTTTGATCCGGTTTCCAATGACTAAACTAGTTTCAAGTTTAACGGATCAAACCAACCCGTTTAAAAACTTCCATAAATAGTAAAACTTTTCTTCCATTGGACAAAGACTTGTAGAAAACAAGAAGTTAAAAAAAGGAGGGAAAAGGTCTAACTTGGTGGTACCACTTCATGTCCAAACCGCGTAAAATATAATATAAAGAATTGTTTGCAAAGACTTTTAAGTCAATGGAATTCAAAGCCCACTTGGTTTACTATAAACTACTTCAAACTGTTGATTACATTTATAGAAACCAATTATATTCACTATTTAACTCTTGTTCCTAGATGTTAGCAACTGCATCCAATCTTTACTAATCACTAATCAGATATTAGTTAGGTATGTTTTTTTTATATTTTGCAGAAAATTTAATGTATGTGTTTTTTATTTTGTGATTTGTGGATTAAGTTTTTGCATTATTTTTTGTGTCTGGTTTGTTGTTGCATTAAGGTGTTTGTTTAGATTTGCATCAAAGATTCTTGTGATGGGTTGTTAGGAACTTAGGATCACTATGGCCAGAATCGCAACCCAAAGCCTTTGGTCTAGTGGTATGTGGGTTCAAGCTCGCTGGAGTCATGTGTGAAATATATTGTGAGATAAGATGTGAAAAAATTGTCGTTCTAAAAAAAAAAAATACGGCCAAAATCCGCTCTAAAACTAATTGGCGATAGAAGGAGTAGCCCACCACGATTTAAGTAACTTGAAAAGTTGTTGTTTTTATCGACGGGGATAGAGTTTTATGCACATCCCATACATGGGACTTTGACGGTTGCATTTTTCTATAAAAATGAACATGTGGAATAGAAGAATGCGAAATAAGATAATCAGCCGTAACAAACCGGGTTAGGGGAGATAGCGTCTTAGATTAGATAGTCAGTTTTTTTTTTTATGTTTGATAATTTGGATTATCTAAGGTTTTTGATAGTAAATACTGTAACTCGAATATGAGAATTAGTTTTATTCAAAAGTAGATTAGATTAGTTGACCCTAAAATAACCAACTGAGCTTAGCTCAGTTGGCCACCTGAGGTCTCGCAAAGGAGCTTTGGGGGAGGTTTTTAATTATTTACCCTCCTAGGCAAGGTCTCAAGTTCGAGTCTTGTCTAGGGCGATAGGGGTTTCCTTCACGCGTTTGCGGAAGGAAGGTGAAGTGGCTTCTGGGCATGACCTATGAGTGGTCTCGCTACGCCTTCTTGGGCTAGGGGCCATGTATCCACAATTGCCTGTTCTAAAAAAAAAAAAAATGTTGACGCTCTAAAAATAGTAAGTTAATCCGAATCATGCTTAAACGAATTTGCATACTTGATTTATCCGCAAGTGGAAAAATGAGAATGCACTAATAAGATAATTATTCTGATAACGCAATGCCAAACATGAAACACGCTCTAATAGGTTGAAATTATCTCGACCACGTGGTATGTGCTATATGTGGGTTTGGTTTCTAATGTTTAAATGTAGTGTGTTACATGTTTCGTACCCATAGGTTGAACTTATCGATCATAATCATTTTTGAGGTTTTTTTAAGTCGAGAAATTCTTTTAACTGTATGTTTGGAAGTGAATAACATTTTAAGGTCGTTCTTAGGAGATAAGCAATTTTTAGTCTTTTGATAAAAACCGATCATTTGCTTATTCTACTCTACAATAAGCACTTTATAATAAGCATTCCGAAGCGCCCCCTAGATATATGTGCGTGTAATGTTTCTTGGTACCGATTTTCAAGTTGTGTTAACCCCTTTGGATACCATATCCAAGCTATCAACAACATAAGGTTCTTTGGATTGCTTGTTTTAAAACTACTTTATGAGCATTTTTCCAACACGATACACGTTACCACAGCCTTCCATAGCATAGATTTCACCGCGCAATCATGTGATTTTGATACTAAATGCAGGTAGCTGCTCAAAATCCGCATCTGCTTTCATTTCTAGATCATGAGTTTCTAACGTCCCCTGTTAGCGTTGCTATCTCAACAACACTCGACACCATCCAAGCTACACAATCCACCCAATCCAAAAACAAAATTTCAACAAACTTTCGTCATACTTAAGAAATATACAAGTTATTTTACCAGAACTAACTAAATGCAACATCGAAGATTCTGAAACCTTAAAAAGTGCCATTCATCTTCTTACCAAACATATTTCCAGTACCAACTCACTCACTCTCGAATGCACCACAAAAAACAAAATCTACCTGTTACTCAACTCCAAGAAAATCGTCACAAGCTTAGAAAACCACACGAAAGAAATTAGTGCTGCTCTAAAGCTTCTTCCTCCTTTGATCTCAAACAGTGGCTTAAGTGAAGAGATTCTCGCCTTATCAAACCTCATGCTCGAAGAAAAGTATCGTGAAACATCCAAAGAGTTAGAACTTAATGAGAAAATTGAGTTGGGTATCCGGGAAAGAAACCTTGACAAATCCTACGCAAATAATTTGCTTAAATCCATTGCAGATGCTGTGGGGATCTCAACCGAACAGACGGTATTAAGACAAGAGTATGAAGACTTCAAACGTGAGATGGAAAACATAAATACTTTACAAGCCTGTGGGAGGTCGCGAAATTGTGGCATTTAAATGTAAAGCAGATATCTTAGCAAACGGTAAGGTAAGCGGTGTTGGTGGCGGAAAGCAACGGTCTTATTTTAGTAAGCGAAATTCTTTAGGAAGGCAACCATTGGAGCCACTTCAATCGTTCTACTGTCCAATAACGTGTGAAGTGATGGAAGATCCAGTTGAAACGCCATCTGGGCATAGTTTTGAGAGACATGCGATAGAAAAATGGTTATCAGAAGGAAATGATTTGTGTCCAATTACTAAAACGCCATTGAAAGTGTCGGGTCTGAGAACAAACAAGACACTTCGTCAGTCAATAGAATGAGTTGCCGAGACATTGAATACCCTTATTTCATAGGTCTATGAATCGAGGATTGTTTCCAATGATGAGGAAGATGTTGTTGCGTCGTTAGGGAAATTAAAAGATTTGTGTTTGGAAAGAGAACTTCACCAAGAGTGGATGATGATGGAGGACTATTTGCCAGTTCTTGTTTCGCTTCTTGCTACTAAGAATAGAAAAATTAGATCCCATGCTCTAGTCATTTCGTATCCTTGCAACCGACCATGATGAACGGAAGGTATGCATGTAATATGTGTTTTTAAATCGACTAGGGTCGGGCGGGTTAGGTAAAGGGCCAGAGCGGGTTCTGATTGAAATGGGTCCTTTTTAGTATAGATCGGAACATGCCAGGTTGGGTTGGCCCAACAAACACATTTCTGTCAAATTGTTATGATTATGTATCAAGGGTGGCAAGGATAGGGAAGATTAGATTACATGTCAAAACGGGTTCTTGTTGTAATGAGAAACTTTTTAGCACAGATTGACATGGGTCATTTGTATGGTACTGGTTGAAATGGGCCGGTTTGGGTTGACGCTCAAACAAGTTTTTGTCCATTTTTATGTTTTTTTTATAAATAAATTTTGATTCTGAAAACAGTATAAAGCAATAATGATCTATGAGTATATATTTGCATAAAACAGCTTGGGAATTTGTATGGTTGTAATAAAATTTAACTGACTTTTGTCCCATTGGTAACGTGCAGGAAAACATAGCGAAAACGGATAATGCCATCAAATTAATTGTGTGCTCACTTGCACGAAATATCGAAGAAAGTAAATTGGCATTGCATTTACTTTTGGTATTATCAGACAACGATATGGCAAGAAATATAATTGGCAATAGTCAAGGCTGCATACTACTTCTTGTGACCATATCGGGTAGTGATGATCCTCAAGTTGCCAGTGATGCCAAACAACTTTTGGAGACTCTTTCTTTTCTTCATGAAAATATTGTGCAGATGGCGAAGGTTAATTATTTTGGACCTTTACTTCACCTCCTTTCTACAGGTAAAAAACCATGAGTCGTTATATTAAGACAATCTACGGGATCGGTTTTGACCTTTGACTCTTTGAGGTCTAAGCTTAACAACTAATAAATACGTATTAACTTATAAAATTTATTTTTTATGTTGAATAAACACAGGGTCTGAAAGTGTTCAACAGATGATGGCTGAAACTTTAGCAGAACTTGAGATGGACTTGATCAAGGAATAATTTATGGTTTGTATATCAGCACGTTAGAGTCACTTGTTGCAATGCTCTCTCACATTGATATACATATGAAAACCGCAGCCATTTTAGCCCTTGAGAAACTTTCTAGTGTGCCAGAAAATAGAGTAAAAATAATCAAACATGGTGCATCAGAGATTTTGTTTGGAATACTTTTCCGTGACAGTTTGTCAATCCCGACCCTGGTTGAAAAAGTTGTTGGCACGATTATGAAATCCTGGCGTTATCGTTGAATTTATGTGAATCCGATCATGGAGAGGTTCCTTTTCTTGAATCTGAAGAAGACGTTTTTAAATTCTTTTCGCTGCATTTTTTCAATTAAATGGACCGAATGGGCAGACAAAATGTGTGCTTAATGACATATATTGCAGCTTGCCAATCTTCTTCTGGTTTGAACATCAGGAATACTTTACGGAAGGTGCGTTTTCAACTTCACTTTCAAGTCACTTACTTATCAATGGGTTGATGGGGGTTGTGTTTTATATAAATTACTAGTTTTAATCCCCGTGCACGCACGGGGCTTGTACATTATGTTTTTTTAAATATAAAATAATTTTTTATTATTTCAGTTTTATAAGAGCTGATGGGAGTGGTGGTGCCAAACGTTGGCGCCAAGCCTTGGCGCGAGAAAAGCCCACGGCGCACCACTCCGTGGCTCGCGCCAAGGGTTCTCGATTCCATGGCTAACAGCCCACGACGAAAACCTTTATATATATATATATATATATATATTAATATATATATATTTTTTAAAAAAGTACCGTTTCTTACCGTTGAGAGGAGCGGATTTTCAAAAAAAATACCCCCAAAACCCTAATTTTACCCCTTTAAAAATCCTATAAATACCCCCTTTTTATTTCATACTTCACACACACTTTCAATACATTTTATAACACACATTTCTTTATTTCTTCATTTTTTTCACTCAAAAAAAATGAATCACAATCCCAACCCCAAAACCAAATTGAATTTCCGGTATACTTAACGACTCAACCAACTAAATTTCAGGGTCGTCTTCGAATCCGGGCTCCTCCACTCAACCGTCATTCAACCAAATGCCTTACTATCCCAATTACCAACCCCAATTTGCTACCCAAGAAGAATTGTTGATGTTTCAACAATTTAAAATGCAACAAATGCACCAACAACAACCACAATAATTACCAAACCAATTCACCACTTCCCAACCACATTCCGAGCAACAATCGCACCACCTTGAAGTCGAAGATACCGAAGATGAAGAGGAGCCGCTTCCGACCCCGACGTCGAAGCCTAGCCGCGGCGGCCGTATGAAGTCGATGTAAAAAAAAACAAAGAAAAAGAATCGCAAGTTGAGAAACAAAAAAGAGTTCGTAATGCGTGGACTCAAGATGAGGAGTTGCTTTTGGCGGAATGTTTCATTCAAGTTTCTGAGGATTCAAAAACCGGGTGTGATCAAAAGCGAGATACTTTTTGGTACAAAATCCAAAATGTGTACAATAAGGAAGCGAAGAAAAAAGGCTTCACGGAGCGTACCAAGAACATGTTGACGGGTAAGTGGACTCCAATGAATACCGCGGTTCTCAAGTTTAATCAATTGGTGCAAGAAAATGCGGTTCATAGTGGGGAGAATGGTGATGATCATATGTCGAGGGTGTACATGTTGCATGATGTAACCGTGGGGGGGTGAGTTTAAGCACCAGAGTGATTGGCTTTTTTTGAAAGGCAAGCACAAGTGGACAAACCCCGATTTGACTTTGCAAAAAAGAAGTCGTCTTTTGGGCACCGACGAGGAACCGGAGCATTTTGGAGATGATGAGTTGCCTCGACCACCCGGTTTGCAACGACTTACTAAAAGTCAACGTACGGGTTCTAACTCGACCGCTAGCTCCGGTTCAAACCCGGCCGCGTATCAAGAATTCATGGCGGAACAATACGAGTTAGACCGCAAAGCCAAAATGACCGTGCTCGAGAGAGAGAGAGTGAAGACCGAAGGCGGTTGATTCAATCTCAAAGGATTGCGGAGGACATGCGTGTGCTACAAATCGACACACGCGGGATGGATGCGGCCGACGCCGCTATCATCAACGCCCAAAAGGCAAGAATCCGAGCGGCATATCCACCACCTCCAAACTAGTCGGCGCCGCCAAATTTATGATTTTTAATTTTGTTATCCACACCTCCAAACTAGTCGGCTGCGCAAATTTTTTGATTTTTAATTTTATCGACATTTTAATTTTATGTTTTTTTTAAATGTGATGTTTTTTTGTCATTTAATGTTTGTAATTTCACTGAATTTTCTTTTTAGTTTATATAACATAAGTGTTATTTAAAATAAATAGAAAAAAAATTAAGAAAAAATAATTAAAAAAAATGATCTTCGGCACCAGAATTTGGTGCAAACCATGCCATGAATTCTGGTGCTCATAGATTATTATATTTCTGGTGCCAAACTCTCTTTTGCTGACGTGGCACTACTTTTTGAGTTTGGCACCACCACTCCCAGTGCTCTAATAGTCTTGACACCAAGTGAACAAACTGAGCTTGAAAACTAAAAATACCCATTTGCAGATGCACAGAACCCACATGCAGACTCAATCCCAAACAACACTTGAAGACTCAAACCCAAACGGTAGGAATATACTGAACCTTATATGAGAAGCTACAACACAAAGAAATGTTGGGTGCCAACTGCCCAAAGGGATACATAGTCAAATACGAAGATATGTATCAGGGGGGGGGGCCCTTAACTCGAACAAAAATATATATCATCGCTTACTTTATCCAAATCTTGAGAGGTTCCCAAAGCCATTGTTGCCAATCTATCTCTATATACTTATTAGATCTTCTCACAATCTAATCGAAGCTTTTGTGTTGGATACCTTGAACAATCTTATTCGTACTTGAAACTTTTTTATCAAACACATGGGCATTTCTTTCTTTCCAAATGAAGTACCCAGAAGTCCAAATAACGAGTTGCCAAACACGAGATAGAACGGTGGGAACATTAACACCTCCATTGGATGAAAAGAATTCATCAATAGAAAAAGCAATAACGCTCCCTGCCTTCCACCAATTGAAATTTTTTCCCACACACTCATCGCTAGATCACAAGTGACCAAGCTATGAGCACAAGTTTCCACGATGTTGTTACAACAAGGGACAAAGAACCGAGGTCTAAATCGATGCTTCTTCTATCTTAGCTAAGACGGAAGTCTTCTTTTAGCGCCCTCCAAAAACAAAAATGTTTTACTTTCTTAGGAAGCAATTTGATCCAAAGGACTCTTCGCTTCATTTTACATGGAAAATCTTGTCATTCACCAATCTAACTAGCTCTTTAACCGTGAACTCACCATCTTCACCAAGCACCCACCTCCATTTATCCCTACAATTAGGATTAACAACGATATTTTGCAAATACTTACAACAAATTTGATTTGTAGGTGACAAAAAAACACATAGAATTCATCTAACTTGATGAAATACATCTAATGTATGTATATGCATATAATTTTTAACTAGAAAACATATTATGATGCATAAAAAAATTAAAGATGCTAATTCAAATCGATGCATTTCTAATGTGTGTTTATACTTATTTTTCATTTTCCTATTTTAAATCTTATCTTTTTTGATGCTAAGTCAAGCTGACGCCAAAAGTTGATCTCTTTTGAAGAATTCGGAAACTGGCTAAATACACATGCCAAGAGGATATGGCTTCTCAAAATTCTCTTCATCAAATCATCTTTTAATTTATTTATATGGAAGTTGTTATTGCAAGTTGTAGTTTGATATGTTTTGCGCCATTTGATTATCTTCTTATAGAATATCAAGACTGCAACGAGAGGGTCTGCTAATTTTTTCATGATCAAATGAGCAAACTATTATGTCGCGAGTGTTTATTTTTTTGTTCGATCGTAGCTACTATAGTATCGTAGCCAAAATACATGCAATCTAAAATGATGTGAATTATGTGCCAAAAAGAAATTGTCCTTTATGCAATATTCTATACTTTATATAAGCCATTAGCGATATCTAAAAATAGAATTAAGTAAAAAACATTTCTTTTTTGGAAAAGTTTATAATGTATATGTTTTATTAATATTGGGATCAATGTAACTGAAAATTAAGTGTCTATTTTGTAACAGTCAATTTAAGTGCATTAATGTGTTCATTGTAAAGTTCATTTTTTTAATTTGAAGCGGATTTTTATTTAAGAAATAGCAAGAGCTAAAATACAGAGAAATCAAGAGGGTTTTTTTTAAGCCATCATCCTAACTGAACGATGCATTAATCTAGATCTTACACCAATAAAAAGTTGGAAATAAACATCATCAAAATTAATGCTTTGATGGTTTTTCTTCTCCACGATGAAGTTTGTTGATTAAGACCAACAAGCCACAAACACAAAAAAGAAATTGATTCATTTAACTTTGACTGAAGACGTAAAGAGTCATCCAGTTGGATCAATTCAGTGAAGGAGTTAACGTCTCGAATTTTCGATATTATAAACCCACAGGAACATATTTTGCGCGCAATTTGCTATAATTCTAAAATCAACTTAAAAATATATTGTATCGTAGATTCAACCCCCTATAACTAATGGGACAAAGGTGAATCGATCTAATGCTCTACGCGAAATATTGAATTGTAGGAAGCGCTTTCAATTTGATTTTCAAGCTAGAATATTTCACCTTAATCGGGATTTTAATCATAAGAGTTTTAGAATTCCACGTAAAGGACGTTGATCAATCATAAATCTACGAAAAGATATTGAGCGAAGGAAAGGTAAATCCCGATCCTCTAAGGACAGAACCATTATCAGGGACTACGGATTAAGCTCGATGGAGATGAGCAGGTAGTAAGCTCTTGAATGAGCTGCTTCGATTCTCTCTAATGCTATCGACGGAAGTTATTATCAAGGCTTGGGCTCATTAAGGCTTCTACAGATTGTGCATCTTTAATATTATCAAGGATAAATAGGGGAAATAAGAGCTTCAAAAGGCTAGCTTTTTGCAATCCAATATCGTCCAGAGAATTTTGTTAGTTTTTGCCAATAACACTTTAATATACATAAAATCACGCATGTTAATACCTGATCTTTAACTTCTGATTCATTAATAATAACCTGCAGAAGACCTGTAAGCATATTAGAGACTTTATTTATCACCATATTCTCCGTTAAATAGCATTTAATTACTATAGACATAAAGAGTCATTTATGAGAATAAAATCTCCAGATAACCATTTCATCATAAGGCTTGTTAAGAGACAGAAAAGTTTGAAACTCCAAGGCCAATTTTCTTTGGCCGTCCAACACATGGTTCCAGTTACCAGAAGGTTTGTTACTTTTGAGCTCATGTCCATTAAAAATTGGCTCGGATAGATATCAAGCGAACGAAGACGTTTTAAAGGGACTTTTAAAGATAGGACATGTGAAATATCGGAATCGAAAACTAAGAAGATTTAAGTAAAGTAGCTACCTGCCAATTGAAAGGGACTTTAATTTCCAACGTTGGATAAGGAGATTTACCTTATCCATAATTTCCGTCAGCTTGTAAGAATGTATGCTCTTTTGTACTAGTCGGTAAAAAAAAAAAAAAAAAAAAAGTAAAAAAAAAAAAAAATTAAAAAGAAAAAAAAAAATTAAAAACAAAAAAAAAAAAAAAAAAACAAATGGCGAATTAGAATTAGACAACGAGTTTGAAGCCGCTACTTTGAATATATTATCTCAACATTAACCCCAATCAATCCTTGCTTTTAGACTATTGATCGTAATAGAAGTCCGAAAGAAGCATTCAACTATGAACTATTGCTTTTTAATATTATCATCAAAACCCATGGACCACAAAACGAATCGTGACATAGACATATGAGAAAAGATTCACAATGACCTTTTGATGAATTCTGTTGAATAAACGACGTTCCACAACACTTTGAAATGATAAACCTCGTAGCTATCATAATTAAAATAAAAAGGAACGGAGATAAGGGTCACTTGTTATGCTTTGAAGAATTGAATTCTTCCGTTTAGGTACTCCGTTATATGAAGAATGGAATCCTCGAAGATCTTAAACACTTTTGATCCAATCGCGACACATTATTGCCAAAAACTACTTTTTCTAGAACAATCATCCAAGATAATCCCAACGAACCGTATCATAAAGCCTTTTCGAAATCAACTTGCTGATAGGATTTTGTTTTCTTGATGTACATTGAATGACTCATTAAGGAATGAAATTGGCCATCTAAGATTTGTCTATCCAAAAATAAATGGGGATTGATACTTCATTAAAATATCACCAAAATCACAAGAGATTGGCCAAGATCTTAGCAATGATATTGTAAATGCTGACAATAAGACTAAGTGGTCTAAAAGTCTTTAACCAAATTAGCGTCATGGACTTTAGCGATTAAGGCTTCTGAATCAAGAATTACATCTTGGAATGTCCGAAGGTAAAGAAATAAATAACCGCCGCAAACACATCATTTTCAATACATGTAAAATTTTCTATAAAGCAAACGAAATTTATCCGGTCAGGGATTTGTGGAGCAAATCCACACGCCTTCTCTTACTTCCTTTTAGACAGCGCTTCTAATTCAGTTTGCTGATCGATAGAATTAGTCTTCGGAAAATTCATATCAATAAAGAATTCGTATTAGCAGAAGATTTTCAAATCTTCGAAAAATGAAGGAATAAATTAGATTTTAAAAACTTTCGGATTATTTGCCACTTACCATCACCCTAATACTCGAATGTAGGATTGACTCTTTTTTATTCAAGACCATTGAAAGTAACGAGAGTTCTAATCCCCTCAATCGCCCAATTAACTAGCCTTTTTGGGCCAAATCCATTACATGAATTTTAATCAAGGTATTGATGGATTTATTAACTCATTTTCTTATTAATAATTGATAATCAGAAGCTAGGCACACTTATCAATATCCGCATTCATATTTCAGTTAAGCTCTTCTTTAAGAATACCTGCTAACCTCCATCTAGTGCTTTTATAGATTTTAGCCCACTCACGAATTTTAACACCTTTAAGATATTTAAACTTTTGCATTCCCACGTTCCCTAGCATTAGTTTAACAGGGGCAGAATTCAATCGTCAATGACATAAAACACTTAATTACCAACAATCAATTTCGTCCAATGGTTGAAAAACCTAAACGGATCCGGGCCGTAGTCATGATTAGTTTCCCCAAAGAAGATTCGGAGGCGATGATAAGAGTTTTAATGTAGTCAATTTGTATACTCGGTATATCTATTTTCTAACCACTTGGTGCACTTTTTGAAGTGTTTATTATTGTTAATCATAACCTAGGGTTTAAAATCCACAAGTTGATAAAATAACTCCATCATTATTTTTTCTATCTTTATGTTTTATCTCTAAAAAACACTCAAAACCTCTCACTCTCTTTTTAAACCACAAATCCTGTTATTAACACATATGAAATTTTGCGCTCTTCACAATTTAGTTCTGGCAGCCCTTGCAACATATGCGTCGGCACAACGACGGTTTACCTGTTTAAGTGCGGTTTGGTCTGGTTGTATTGAAGTGGTAGTTTGGCTGGTGCTTTTTGTATTTGTGGTTTTGATTGTGGTGGTTAGTGATTGTGGTGGTTAGTGATTGAGATCAAATAGGAAATGGTTTTTGGTTTATGTCATGGTGGTTTCGTGTTTGGTTGTTTTCGGGGTCGTAGCGGATCTTAGGTATGCTAGTTTTAGCCTTAAAGTCAGTTGTTGTGAAAATGTTTATATATTTTCTGTTTGTGGAGAAAGGCTTTTTTTGTTTTGTGTTAGATTAATTCTTGTAATAAAATTTGGATTAAAGATAGTTCATGTCGTGATGAACATCATATTGTATATGATGGGGATGAAAGTATATATGATTGCGGAGTGTAAAAGCTGGTTATAAGGTTTTGTTTTGTAAACTTGCTTTTATATTTTTGTTAGTTTTTGTATGTGTATGCTTTTTGTATTGTTTTAAAATTTTGTTAGTTGATGGGTTATCTTTACTTCTCTACTATCTTATAAAGGATTTAAGACATTCTTAAAATGGAAGTCTTAAAAAAATTAAGAACAAAAATTAGTTCTTTAAAAGGAATTAACAAATATTAGTCAATATTGTTTAGGTTTCATCCCAACTGAAAATTAAAGGTCTTCATGACTTATTCGTTACAGCTTATTTTGTAATGTCCTTAAGTGATTCATGTGATTCTATTTGCCAACAGTTATTAAACATCATTTAAGTGGTAAATTAAGTATACTTTAACTTCTAAAATCTATTTTTATAATGCATTTAGACATTTTACAGCTAAATGGTAAGACTTTAAAATTAAGACTTTAATCTATATACAAATGGGTTTTGTCCCCCATTTTTTATTCTTAAAAAAATAATATAATAACCTAATGAACAGTGGTTTTATCACTCCCTCCGTCCCATATTAAGTTTCCACAATGGAATCTTTTAAGTCTTTTTTCATCAACTTTGACCATAAATATTTTTGTTTGTGTTATATAATATTAAACGAAAATTATACCAACGAAAAATATATTCAAAACTCTATCCATTTATATCTTGCATCAAGTATCATATAACATAAGAAGAAATCATTAAGGTCAAAGTTAAAGAAAAAAGACTTTGAAAAAGTCAAGTGGACACTTAATGTGGGACGGAAGGAGTAGTAATTTTTAGTATTTGTCTTAACCGGGTGTCGTGGAAACGTTGTTTTATCCTCTTTTGATAAATAACACTCGTAACATTCATTATGTGTGATTCAAAAAACTAGTTTTAGAACAATTTACTTTGCTTTATTTTAAGTAGTAATATAATTTAAGAGGTTTGTCAATAATACATTACTAGTGCAATACCTATTATCTATTTAACAGAAATATGAAAAAGCATCATAACTTAACAACGTAAACATATGAGTCAAAGTTCAAAGTAGAACGTGATTGAAGTTTAAATGAACCATCCTAAGACCACCGTTGATCAAATAAACATGAAAATAAATAATGAAAACAAATGTTTAAGAATGTATATATATAGTTGATCCCATTATTGATCAAATAAACATGAAAATAAATAATGAAAACAAATGTATACGAGTGGCAGCATGTTGGTCACCTCCTTACATAAGAACATCCATCATCATTTCTTCAGCCTCGTTTATAGTTGATCCCATGTTTTTATCATCAATACGATAATACCCATGCATTGCCCGGATACACTTTTTCTTATAATGTTTTTATATGTGAAGAAACGTTAAAGAAAAAGATATATGATCACAGGTCTAGAGGGGTCTCGGAAGGGTGTGCAATAGGTGCGATTGCACAGGGCCTCTATTTAAAAAAGGCCACATTTTTATTAGTTTTGTATATAAATACGTATAAGATTAAACATGTATGAGCGATTTAATTCAAGTTTATATAAATACAATAGGGCCTCTTTGTTGTTATTGTCTAGGGCCACCAGAAACCACGAGACGACCCTGCACATGTCAGTGTCATGCCGTAAACAACATCTATGGAACATCACAATATATAATAACATCACAATATAATGAATATATATATGATCCAAACCAATTTTATGTAAACATACGATATAATACTGGAACATATCTAGCCATTAAGTACGTACATAGGGCCTGTTTGGCAACAACTTTTTTGGAGCTGTAAATTTTTTGTTACAAAAATAATCTCTTTCAAAACAAATAGCTTTGTTTGGTAGCATCAAATTCTAGCTTTTATTTTAAACAAGTAGCTCCTAAATGAAAAGCTGATTAATGAAGCTTTTAAAATTGTCAAGAGCTGTTAAAACTATTAATTACTAATATACCCTCCAATCATGTTATAATATATTTAAATATGTCCTTTTAAGTAATTTTACATCTTATAATTACAGTCAACAGCTAATTACCAAACACTTTTATTGAAAAAAAGATACAGCTTGTAGCTCATGTTAATAGCTTTACAGCTTACAGCTTACAGCTTACAGCTTACTGCTTACAACTATTTTTGCCAAACATACCCATAGTCTAAAACTATAATTTTCATGATACATCAACATTGTCCAAGGATGTAGGTAAAAAAATATTCACGACTAAACGTTTTTAACGTTGTACAATATTTATTAATGTTTGTACTTTGTACCATATAAATTATGTGAAAAGTTTATAATCGGTTTTAACAACCATTTGGTCGATTATTATGAGTAGGGGTCGTAATTTCTGACCCGACACGAAACCCGACCTGAAACCGACACGAAAATTAACAGGTTCGGGTTGAGTCTAAATAGATTTCGGGTCGGTTTTGGGTCAACCCATCTAACCCGTTTATTAAACAGGTCAGGTTCGGGTTGGGAATAAATTAATCGGGTCGACCCGTCAACCCATTTAAGATTTTTTCCTTAAATTAAAATTATATATATTTTATTATACGGGTTAAATGGGCGAAATGGGTCCACCCACATACCTATTTAACATGTTTAACTCGTGTAATGTGTCAACTTTTTTATATAAAACGAGTTAAATAGGTCAACCTGAAACCCGTTTAACCTATTCAACCCGTGTAACCTATTTAACCCGCCAACACAAGTATATATACGGGTTAAATGGGTCAGGTTCGGGTTATGTTTAAACAGGTAAGGGTTAACATAGTTGACCCGATTATTTAAATGGGTCAGGTTTGGGTTAAGGTTTTCGGACCCGCCAACTTGTCAACCCGAACCCGCCAACCTGAACCCGACCCGAATTGCCACCCCTAATTATGAGTACGCTTCTTTTATTATTGGTTAGATTATTATAAGAATTTTCTCATGTGATAATATATTTGCATGTAAAATATCTTTTAAATATTATAGTAGATATTCATACATGCAAACTATGAAAGTTTGATATAGTGAACTTGATTCGCTAATTTCCATATGACGTCAAAAAATGTATTACTATATAAATCTGCTGAATATTTCAGAGATCCCTTGAAAGTAGGTATGTAGGTTGCATTTTTTTTATCCCATGCGTTTTTCATCTCCATGAAATTTATAGATTTGATCTTAAAATCTTCTTGATAAGCATGAAACCAATTTAGACGGTCAAGATTGTATTTTTACATGATCCAACGGTTTAGACAGCGTGCCATGTCACTATTGTTTCTCTCACCTCCGTCGACAATAGAAGGGGAAATTTATACATTTTGGCAAAAGAATGATTGAACAATTGATACCTATCATATAGGATGGTCCAGACACCATTGTCCATTCAAATTGAGAAGTTTTGTCTACTGACATACATGATCACTTTTGATTATTTTTTAACTTTTTCTAATATTTGTCTGATTATTAAAGATTTGAAATAGAAGGTGATAATTTGGCTATAATTTTGTTGCTTAATGATTTCATGTTTCTTCTCCTTGCAGGTTTAGCCTTTCCACTCTCTTTCATGTTCATAGTAAGTGAGATACTTTTTTTTCATGTACTTACTGGCATTCCATCCCTGTTTGACCATCATCAAACTGATTTTTTACTCTGCGTTTACTTTTCTAGGCTTTGGTCTTTGAAGCAACTTGGTAAGTGTTCACTCTTACATACAATTTGAATGTACTTACCTTTTGTGTTAGTTTCCTTAAAGCTATGAAAGTATTGCCTTTCCTCTCTACAGTATTACTTTAGCTAGAGGTATAACTTTGATCCAAACTCTGCCTTCTGTTATATGATGTTTAGGTACGCTGAACTACATTATCTCTCTCTTTAACAAAGTGGTAAGCATGACCATACTTGCAAATTCAACGACTTATCACAGTAATAATTTACTTTAGCTATTTGTTGATATTAAAATCTTTGACTTCTTGACCACGATACAGGGTTGAACACGTAAGATGTGTTGCACTTGCAGAAAGTCGGACAATAACATTATTTCGTCCAATTTTTGGCCGTGATTTAATTCTTCATGCCAAGGTAAATATGTAGACGACTAATGTTTATAAATTGTCTCATTTCATTTTCTATATTGTCATAAACACTTAAAGGTTAGCGCTAAAAGCATTCCTAGTGGCACCAACTCCATCTAATGTCATCTTAAGTAAGACTTATCAATATACGGTTCATTTTTGTTTTTCTTGTTCTCTGGGAAGATTATATGGGTTTGGGTTGTAGGTTTCTAAAAAGCACATGTGAGCTTGGTAGATTGATGAGGGCAGTGTGGCTAACCCAATCAAGCTCCGATGACGGTGTTAGACATTTTTTTAATTGCATTTTTTCTCACAGAAATAGTTGTCACTTTAACTTTCTTGTTTTTAGTACTTTAAAGAAGTTTAGACCGTCGAGTCAAACAAATGTTATTCTTGTATTGTTGTAATTTTATGGAAAAAAACCATTCATTTTTTATATATTTCAAGTTGTTGATGATGTTCTTATTATCATTATTGTTATTATTGTATATTAATACCAAATAGTGACCGGGTAGCAATATGGCTGATGAACACTAACATACAGGAATTGTTGATAGAAATAATGCCTAAAAACATTATTAATATTTTTCACATCTTTACGTTTTGATAATCACAAAATATAAAAACGTTCAATGTAAAATTAAACATAAACAAGTATTTAGTAGTAAATTTTCATTTCGAAAATTATATCACTTAAAGGTATGAATAAATAAATGCTTAATGCATTTTATGATCAAAGAAAATTTTTATTCAACCTCACTTTTATAAAATATTGTTTACATTTTTATAAACATTACAAAACATTTTCTACAATTAAAAAAATATTTTATTCAAAATAAACATTTTAAAATTTAAATTTTCGGACATAAAACGGCTAGAAAGTTTCAGAAAATCCCCCCTACACAAAAGGACAAACTGGGGAGTGCCTAGTCTAGGGCGGCCCCCTTAAATACACGTGCGCCCCCCTTATCTTTAAGGGGACCGCCCACCAATTTAAGGGGACCGCCCATAGGTAAACGCTCCTCCAGAATGTCCTATAAATACTGGATTATTCCTCACTATTTTCTCACCTTTTGCACTCAATCTTTCTGATTAAAAACAGCCCACACATCTCATTAAAATCCTTTAATCATTTAATCATAAAGCTTTGTTTCCAAGTGATCCAAGCTCAAATCCTCAACTCCAAGAGAAGAATACTTTCTACCGTCAAGTGAAAAAGTATTACACATTTGTGTGTTGTTGTAATCTTATTGCATCCATATCATAACTTGTAAATCATTTGTAAATCTAGTAAAGTTGTGTAGTTGTTAGATGTTGGTGATTGTTGTAAGTATAGTTGGATCTTGGTGATCTTTTCTAGTAGTGTTAGTTAGGTGTGATTATAGTAGTAGCTTGGTGAAGTAGTGGTGTGAAGAAAACTAAGGTGTGAAAAAGTTGTGTAGTCGTGATCAAGTAGTGAAGCAAAGTTGTGTAGTGAAGTTGTGGTAGATTGGTTCTAGCTAAGATTAGAACTCGACATCTAGCTTAGTGTCGG
>BQNB010042982.1:43245-45783 GCA_026074375.1 Tanacetum coccineum | reverse complement strand
AAGTTAAAGTCAAAGGAATGTGCTCCAGCCTAAAAGTCAAGATCACTACAACATATTCACAAGAAGAAGAAAAGAAAGAAATTCAAGTCTGCGAGCACAAGAATGAAGACTCAGCATAGTATGCTAGGTTTAAGTTTTTATAACATGAAGTGACCTCCCTTAGGGGGAGATTGTTAGAAATACGAAATTCCTAGAAAAGTCTCGGTCACTTCATAGATATCAGTAGATGGCTCGTATAGCAATATTTGGAAACTTAGTGGGCTAGTTAGTCTAAGGCCCATGGAAAGCCCATGCAAGCCAAGGCCCAACCGGCCACTCACTAAGTATAAATACCCTCTCCACACATGGAGAAGGTGTTGGTTGGTTTTGTATTCTCATTTCATTTATGCATTATATGTTTCTGACTTTCTCTCTCTAGAATACATCCTTCCTTCCACTTTCTCTCACTCAGTTCCTACTTATTTCATATCAAAGATTACTTGTATTCTTCACCGTGTAATCAAAACTCAAGCATATGGGAGACACGTTGCCCCTCCCGTTATGTTCCTTTAGTAGCGACCTGAGGGCCGATAGGTGTCCTTCGATCTGTTCTCTTGCGGAGGGAACAACTCCGCCATGGGGGGTTTCGACATTAATTTCCATAGGACCCCCCTCCCCCCCGAAGTAGATCCGGAGACATTTTCGGTTATGCCGATGGGCCTTGCCCCAATGTTGTCTCCGGGTGTTCCCCTGAGTAGTCCGCTTGTCATTCTACTGCTCTGGTAGATTGACTAAGCTTCCTACGGATGACGCCAATCTGTTAAAGTAAAGAATCACCCTTTGTCGGAACATCCGAGTCCGATGGAGCTGACGTTCCTCACATTCCTGAAATATAAGAAACAGACGCGTTAGCCTCGTCCTGGGGAAGTCCCAAGACCAAGCTCCGGCGCGAGGATAAGTAAAGGGATATTCCGATAGAATGTTAAAGTAAAAAATATGATTAGAAATCTCAACCTGGCTTATGTAAGCGAGTAAAAGGTATTTATACACGAGGAGGGGAACAATGTCGAAGCACTGTTCTTCTCCTGTAGCTGTACTATGAGGCATGGATCCCTAGGCTATACCTAGTATTCTTGTCAGGTATTAGGTGTACCTTGAGAACAGGATTCCGTGAAACCCGGAATCAAGAAGCGTGCTTGGCTGTTCCGGATAGTCTTTCAGAAAGCTTGTCGGTAACCCTCCAGGAAATATCCTCTGGTGTACGTTTTGGGTACATCCGTCGTCAGATACGTACTAAACAAGTAAACATAGGTAGTTGTCAATCAAGCTTAGGAATATACACTAATTAAGTTGCAGATCTTGAAGGTTTTCCCCATCCTCGTGGATGGATCCAAGACACCATGAAATTGATCAGGTGTTGGTGCAACTTTATGGTTTTGCCCTTGCTTATGCAGCTTTTCTTTTCTCGATATTTCTTCTTCTTGCTTCTCACGCATAATTTCTTCTCTTACATTTTTTGTATTCTTTCCACTATCATTAGCATCATTGATCTCACAATATTAGTTATTTCAGCGGTTAGTTCAGGACCCTTAATATACAGTGGTTCATCTTCGTCATCGGCACTTTCGTTGTTATATTGACTTGACATTGTTACTGCAAAATGAGAGAGATTCGGTATTGTTTTATAAAATTTAATGATAAATTCATTATAAAATGAAATAATAAGTGTTAAAAGTGTATTTTAAATTAAAAAGTAAAATGTCGTAAGTCGCCTAAATCACATATACCAATGCTGATTTCGTAACTACCAATGTTTAAAAAAACAAAAAAAAAGTTAATTTTAGAAAGTCGCTTAAAGTGTATATGCCGTCAGCCGCCTAATTTTTTGATTATAAAAGTACTATTATGTTTGACTAATTTTTTAGAAAAGGACAAAAAAGGCTACTAAAAGTACATTAAGCAGGTCTCCTAAAAACATGTCTGAAAAGTAACTTACACAAAAAGTGAAAAGTTTTTTAGGCGACTTAAGAGACCAGACGACTGGTCTATTTTGAGAAGTTTATTTTTTGAGGTCTAGAAAAGGTAAACACTTTAGGCGACCGGTCTATTTTGGAAATTTTCCCTAGTTCTTTTATTATTTAATGAAATTTAATTTTGTTGTTAAAAAAATTTGAAAAAAATAAAATAAATTCAAGTGGTCGTATAGTGGTAAAAAGTCGTCTGTAGGTCGCCGGTAGGGATATGACCAAACCACCCGAAACTGATGGGTAAAACCGAAACCCGAATCGGTTGGGTCGGGTTCAGGGACGGGTTGGCGGGTTTAGATACGAGTTCGAGTAGAAATTGTTAGCCTCACTTTTTAGTGAAACTGGCGTCTTACACGTGAATTGGACTAGCTATAGATCATATGCTATACGCATGGACTACTATTGTAATAATGGGATATATAGCTTTGGTATAGGCTATAAATACCCTCTATGTCTCTCCATGGGAGTGTGTATGTTCATTTTATTTTTCCCATTTTCTTTCAATCTAATATTTTTCTGTTTGTGTTCATCT
>BQNB010042982.1:18245-30745 GCA_026074375.1 Tanacetum coccineum | reverse complement strand
GAGTATTCAAATAGGCCGAGTTCTAATCCACTTGATGGGTTGGGCTTCAGGCTTAATGGCGCGCAGGGTTTATTCAATGCAATTGGGCCTGGTATAAGTTGATGATGGGCTGGGTGATTCTCAAATTAAAAGTGGGTCGAGATCTATGTATGAAATGGCACTGAATTATGATAATTAGTTCAGTATTATTGGATTGGTCCGGGTATTTAATGGATTTTACCGGGTTTTAAAGCACTATCTTGTCGGGTAATAAATACATGAACGTGTTTTATTACTTGGACGGCCGTTCTTATGGTATATTTTTTTGAGCCGATATCCGTTAACAATCATCAATAAATTCACAAACAACAACATAACAAACACAATACATTACACTAAAAATGATCCTTATCAAAATTCACCTTCATTCATAATGGCTAGTATTGAATTTTAATGACTACGGAGTTTTATACGATGTTACTTATTTGGGATTGAAGTAGTATTTCACGGGGAGTGTACTTATTTCGTCTTCGACGAAGATGACTTGTTTGGGCATATACGATTTGTGATGAAGACTTGATTTATCTAGTTATACCTGATGTAAGGAGTTACATTGTAGTACTCACGGGTTATAGCTATCACTTTAAGGAGTTACATTGTAGTACTCAGTGTCTCACGTAGTTGAGGAGTTTTTCAAGAGGTGTTGTATTTTTTATATACTTTTGGGTGAGTATATGGTACTTAGAGATTTGCCTCTGCACCGTTCTTCATCACGCGGATAGTACAAGATTAAGTCACAAGTCGAGGATTTCGCTTCATTCTCGGGTTCGTTTCATTGGGTTGTCTCCATCAGTGGTCATCAGTATTAGCCTACAGAATAGATAAGGGGATTTAGTTTGGGTTGATCAAGAGAGAATTGTAAAGAGAGTACCGACATCTTCTCACAGAGCATTGCTTATGCAATCACGGGCTATGAAGCTAAGTAAGCAGTTCCAGTTGGCATAAGATGTACACATGTGTAGGATGATTCCTCAGTTAGTCATCATCCTGGAGGGAGAAATATGTACATCCGGTACTTAGTTGATTTTTTATGTTACCGTTTTGATGTTACCGTTTCGATTACATAGCGGGATAAATTGCTTACACTCGAGACTTAGTTGACTTTGGTGTAGCAAGTCATACCATGTCTTTCCAGGAGAGAGAAAAGTGCATTTCCAGGTCTTAATTGATTTTGGTGCTACGGTTTTGACTTCGGTAAAAGGATAAAGTGTGTACTTCAGGACTGGAATGCTTCCCAAGTGAGACGATGATGATGATATCATCCCTCCCAAAGTGTATCCTAAATGAGAAAGGAGGTCCTTAAGAAGACTTCTGCATTGATTCTTAATCATTCTCAAGGGTGTCTGTTTGGGAGGGAGCTGAAGAAAAAAGAGCCTACTAGTTGGGAGGGAGTAAAAACTCAACTAGATACTACAAGCTGAAGAAATAAAGCTGGAGTATTCAAGAAGATCAAGATTATTGAAGATTATCTTAAGGAATATTGGATTTCATGGTTATCATTTTACTTTATTTTTGCTTGTAGGAAACGTTGTAACCAATTCACGTGTGACACCATCTTGGAGGGAGATTGTTAGCCTCACTTTTTAGTGAAGCTGGCGTCTTACACGTGAATTGGACTAGCTATAGATCATATGCTATACACAGGGACTACTATTATAATAATTGGATAGATAGCTTTAGTATAGGCTATAAATACCCTCATGTCTCTCCATGGGGGATGTGGATGTTCATTTTATTTTTCTCATTTTCTTTCAATCTAATATTTTCCTTTTTGTGTTCATCTCACCTTCTCTCTACTTTCTCTCACTATAAACTAACAATGAAATATCTTATGTATTTTGATCAACCAAGACCCCCCGAATAGGTGAATCACTAGTCTTACAGAAATATTCTTTTTTTATCGGGTACGGGTTCGGTTACGGGTTCTAATAATACCCGCTCTGTTTACCCGTATCCGTATCCGTACCCGTTTACCTGAATCCGTACCAGCTTTTATTGTTATTTTTATATATGGCCTAAATTTGTGGGCTCATAGTCTTGTAAAAAATATTTGACTACTCGTATTCTAAAAGTTATTTTTACCAACCGTATCTTGGTAATTACAAACACATAGTCACGCTTGACTCTTCAATTCTCATATCAGTTATTTAGTCTTCAGAGTTTATGTTTACAGGTTCTTCTTCTATCTTTTTAATACTTTAATGTATTAATTATTTGTTTATTTAATCATTTAATCGGTCATTGAACTTGTATAAATATTTATTTAACTTGAAATCATTACAATAGTAATGAGAGTGTTACGGTGTATTGATCATTTGATCCTTTTCACCTATGATGGAGAAGGTTGATTATTTTTTCAGCAGTTTTTCTTAACTTTATACCCGTAATTATGTCCAACGAAGATTCAATGCAGATAACCGATACTCGCGGGGGAAACCCGAAAAACCGATGGATAATACTAACCGGGTATCCATCGGGTATTGGGGTGGATACAGGTTTGGATATTATAAACGGGTATGGGTTCACTAAAACCAGACCCAAACCCGACCCGTTGTCATCCCTAGTCGCCGCCGGAGAGATAAAGCTGATGCGGCAGAGGAAAATGAAAGTCGCTGGTGATCACTATAGTAGGTAGCCTAAAAATTGTTAATTTTGAGATGGATCTCTTATTAAAATTATACTCAAATCATCTACTAAAATGGTATATAAATATACTCATCTTCTTTTGTAGTTTACTTGTCTGACTACTTGTCACAAGATACGATCTGATATGATATTTTTTCCATCCGAATGATTTGAAATTATACCCATATTACCAAAAGTTACAAAGGAGATTGAGGAGTGGCAATCAGACGGTCATGCATGCAATGCAACAAGCCAACAACCCAAAAGAAACAAAAGGTGCTTTTAAATTTAAATCTGGACCCAAAATTCTTGAAACTTTCAAAATCAAATTCCATAAAAGAAAATACAAGATGCAAAGAAAAGCTAAAGATAGAAAAAGAGAAGACAACTACATAGCTAGAGTGTTATCAACTTTATTTATTGTCCATTTGTCCAAACAGGTAAAATCATTGTTGCTTATTCTTTCATATGATTTTGATTGCTAGTAGTCTAATACTCTTAGCATATAGTATGCATTGAGGGGAAAGATTCTAGACTGCTGGTAACTCTTGCTAGTATAGTCATTGTTCTAAGACAGGGCTGGCGTAGTGGAGGACGGACCAACTTGGGGACCGGATGTGGCACAGACCACACTCGATTTTAGGTTATAGACATAGTGTTGTTGGGTTAATATTTGAGAGGAAAAGAACGAAAAAAAAACGTTTTTTTGTGTTCTCAAGTATTTTTTTAAGAGAAGAAAATGAAGCGGAGAGGAAGATGAGAATAATTTTTCGTAAAAAATCTTCCTCTCATTTTTGGAAAGGAAAAACGGTAGGTGGGCGTGGGCTGTTGAAGGGGGTCGTGGGTTCTGGCGGTAGCTTGGATGCAGTTTGGTTCGGAGAGTCGGAGCATAGGGGGGGGGATGGGGAGGAGTAGGGGATGGGAATGAGACATAATTTTTTCGTAAAATTTTTATAAAAAATCTTCCTCTCATTTTTGGAAAGGAAAAAAAGGAAACTATAAATTATGTTGTGTAGACTTTTTAAAAAATTTAACACCGACAACTGTCATATTTATAATTTCTTTCTTTTTCCTTTTTCTTTCATTTAATCTCAAGAACAAATGAACAAAGACTTCATTTACTTTTCCATTTTTTTTCATTTATTTTTCTTTTAAAACATGAGAACAAAGTGAAAGTATAAATTATTACAGTACTAAAATATGTATTTTCATGATACGTACAACCTCGGATTTTACTTACTAAATTCCGTATGGTGAAACTTTAATATTTATAATAAAAAAAATATTGTGCAACACCCTCTCAAAATCATAAGACCGTCTTTAAGTGGATGGTGATCCACCATCACCGGGCATCACAACGCATAGTGACTGTTACATCGGGTCACCAACGGTGCGTGGTCGTTTATTTTTGGCGAGGGTTTAGTGGTCACCACCACCACCTAACCGAGTGCAATAGTGCACCCATTTTCTTCCAAAAAAACGCACCTAATGCATATACATTTTTCGTTCTAAAATAAGTATCCAGTTTGAATTTTCTGAGTTAAACTGGTTTAACTTTGATCTTAATTATTTTTTTTATGTTATATGATACTTGATGAAAATTATACTAATGAAAATACACTTAAAACTCAATTCATTCAAATATATTGCATCAAGTATTATATTTTATTTTATTTAAGGTGAAAGTTGAACCACTTTGACTCTGAAAAGTCAAACTAAACATTTAAATTTTGGAACGGGGGTAGTATGTTGTAAGAAAAACTTTTTTATTTTTTATATTTTATTTTACCATTTTATTTAGAGTAAATTGCAAATTTCGTCCTTGTGGTTTGCTTAGATTGTATGTTTCGTCTCTGGTCTATTAAAAGTGCAGACTGCCTTCGTGTGAGGAATAGTTAGACTCTTTTTGGTCCCGCTTTAATTTGAAATGACTATATTGCCCTCATCTTCAACTTTTTTTTTATTTTACTTCAACTTTTATTTTCTTTATAATTAAAAAGCATCATATTCATCAACAGGTTTTATCTCGATTATCACAAACTACACACACAACAAGAAATCGTCTTTTTAACATAACCAACAACAAGAAATTCAATCATTGTCAAACTCTTAATTGCAAAATCAACAACGAAAAAAATTTCATCATTCTCAATCCTTAATTAAAAATATCAACCAAAACAAATTCATTTATTTCAAACCCCAAATAACAAAATCAGCAACACCAAATTCACCTTTAATAAGAAACAACAACAATCATTAGGAACAACAACCCTACCACCCTCGCCACTATCGTCATTAAACCACAACCACCACCACCACCCCGCTTCCAACATCATCAATACACGTATCTCACAAAAACCACGCCGGAAAACCTTTGACTAGGCTAGTTGTCGCCACAAAAATGATTGGGTTTTTAGTGTCAAAGGTGTTCACGATTGTTTGATTCCACCACAATCAGGTTTAAACTTTAATGTGATTATATATTTTAGTAAGAGTGTGAGGTCTGATGGATTTTGGTTTGAATATGGTGTGTATTTTAGTAAATTGCAAAAATGGTCCTTGTGGTTTGGCCAAATTGCAGATTTGGTCCGTCGAATTTTGAAATTGCAAAAACAGTCCGTATTTTGAAGGTTTGGTTTCACTTTTGGTCCTTGGTCGACCTAAAATGACTAAAATATCCCTCTTAACGGACGGATTTTTGTAAAAGAACATAAGGGTATTTTAGTCATTTTAGGTCGACCAAAGACCAAAAGTGAAACCAAACCTTCAAAATACGAATTGTTTTTGCAATTTCGAAATTTGACGGACCAAATCTGCAATTTGACCAAACCATAAGGACCATTTTTGCAATTTACTCTAAATATAGGTATGAGTGCTTTTGTATGAAAATTATATAACTGTTAAAGGGTAGGATTGCTATTTTACACGACTCCTCATGACACTTTAATAATCATATCTATAATACTAAAAGATTCAATCCTCTAATTTCATGTGAAGGTCTCCATAATGTGGATTCTTAATGACTTTAATTTTTATTTGCCTACTAACGAGTTCTATGGAGTTCCATGCATTGATATATTATAAATCTCATTTATTTAATTGTGTCTCTTCACTAACTTTTACATAATAATTGCTAAAAATTATTCATATCCATTTAAGTTACATGATACATTCATGAAAAAGTATAAATACTAAGTGCAACACACACAAAAAAACCACCAACAACTCTCTCTTTCTGGCGACCTTCAACATCATCTTCTTTGCATCCAACCGGGTTCATTTAGTCTCTCTCTCTACTATGTTTAGTTTTTGTTAAATTTTTATTTCGACTTATAGTTTTTGTTTATATGCGTGTTGATTGTTGAGGTGTTTTGGAGCATGTTGCGACAACAGGTGAGTTTACGATCTTAAATTGATATGATTTTTGTATGTGATGTAAGGTGAACATTGGAGAAAAGAAAATTTATGAAGACTTAAGATGATGATTTTCATAAAGATTAAAAGATGGATGAAGACAGATTTATTGATATTTCTTGAAATATTAAAGAAACTTTTTTCTCAAAAGATCTACTGTTTTTACTACGTAAGTTTTTCATGTGTTTGTCTACTTCTTTCTTTTTATCATTGTTTATTTGATGTTGGTTATATTTTCTTTAGTGTTATTTGTTTTTGGATGGTTAATAGTGTTTGATTTGTAGTTTATGTGACGTTTATAGTGGTTGATGACGGTGAAACTTAAAGATATACGATAGCAAAACTACATGGTAACAAAGTTAGAGGATTCAAATTTTTAACAAAATTTTATCTTTCGGTTTAGTTAAAAAAATTAGTAATGCAAGTGTTATGTGTTATGTTTGAACACACATTCCATATTTTTCCTTCTGTATGTAATTTTATGTTTCTATTTAATTTATGTAATAAAAGTATGTGAAGAAATAGAAAGCATGCGAAGTGCCCTTTTGTTTAAACATAAATGAGACTACCTCAAGCATCAAGAGCAATTATACTCACTCGAGTTTTTAAATTATCTAAGTTCTCACGACATGTCACCTCACGCCCTAATACTAAAATAATGACCTACATTTGATGCTCATACGAATCAGTTCTAAGAAAATATATCATTCAAGAAAAATTTATCACCGGATCGGTTATAAGAGATATAACTCCATACCAAGTGGTTGTGTAGTTTGATCCACATTTGAGATAATTCTTAGAAAAAATGTGCGTAAGATTGATATTTTAATAACAAATGAAAAAGTTAAGTTTTAGACATAAGAGAAGTTTATTTTTTATCAAAAAAAACAAAGCCGAACATTTCCACAACTAACCAATACTTGACATAACTTTCTGCTGATTCAAATTGTCATTACTTAGTAAAAACATGCTTAGTTTGATCTTTTATGTACGTATAAGTAGACATGCGAGCACTTTGTTGGTTGCAACGAAATTACCACTTAGATTTGTTTGATATCAATTATGGTTTATGAATGATAAAATTTTTACGGTTTAGAAAATGTTATTATTACAAAGAAACTAAAACGTGAACCGATTTTCATTTGCCGGTTAGCTATTTGTTACGAAATGGATTCATGTTTATAAAACTTGTTTTGAAAGAGCCGTATGCGTTTAAGCTTCCTTTAACTCAACTTAAAATTTAAATTATTTTATACCTACATACCTAAATATTGTGTGTCATGTTTCAATTACATGCACCAACATACTTATACCTCTCCAACTCACAGAATCCGTACGCAATCAACAATTAGATACAACCCGTGTGCAATGCATGAGTGTGCATGCCTCGTATATTATTGGATTCAGTCCTATCATTTAATGGAGAATCTTAATGATGGGATTAAATTAATGCATCAACTCAACTTAACCACCCACATGAAGATGAAAAGTTCCTAGAGTTACAATACTGACGGAGTTATACAATTAAAACCAAAAGAATACAAACAATTCCAGGGGTTATAAGATGACATCTATAAATTAGATATGTGTTAGGATTTATGTTTTAGTAAGTTAGTACCGACAGTACAAATAGTTAGTACTGTTAGTTATAGTTAGTACCGACAGTACAAAATGTAAGTACTGATCAATTAGTTAGTACCGTTAGTTAGAAAATAGTTAGTACCATTTATGAGATGAACATGAGATATCCTAGGAAAAGATAAGTATGCGTTTTGTAAGCCTGTTCTGTTAGGGTTTATCCTTAGTTTATAAAAGGATCCCTTTGGGCATAGTTAGATATACGTCCTCAAGATATCTCATAGCAATATCATATCAAAAATAGTTAGTAATCTGTAATTGTTCTAAGCAGATTAATAGAAGTTGTTAATTTAGTTATACATTGTTTTTCTTAGTACGTGTGTTGAGATTCCGCATCAACATATTGTATTCATAATCAGTGTTTCTATTTAGTCAGTTGTATTTATACATCTTGGCTATCATCCGTAATAGGCTGCAAAGATCTATTCATTTAGGGACTCACAAGTGTGCTGGTGATGTAGTGGACTTTAGAACTTGACTTGGTATATCACTGATGACATCAAATAACGTCTATTTTATAGCATCATTTATCCCATGTTATTAACACATTTTGTATAGTTATTGCAAAGAATTGTTACTTAATCGTTTATATTTGAGAATTGCAGTAATTATGGAGTACTTGGTGAAAGTTAGCAAATGGCGCGCATTTTGGAGCTTAAACGATAAATTAAAATAAAATATCGATTTGAATACGTGTCAATGTTTTGGTCATAACTTCTTTGTCCAGACTCCGTTATAGGTGATTCAAAAGGCCATGAAAAAAAGAGAAAGGAGATCTTCACTTTTGAATAATAATATGCTCAAAAATATGAACTCTACTCGTGATAATATCAGTTGGAAAATACAATTTGTGGCTCTTGATGTCTTAGCCCAAGTTATCTTATAAATCATTGGGCCTTATATCATTAATTGAGAAATAATAACTTGCATTAGGCTATGTTGGGACGTGGACAAAGCAAAAAAGAGAAGAGAGAATGTTGGGCTGGTTTGGACGAGTGAAATAAAAAGCAAACAAGGGATTTTATCCCTTTTGGTATAAATACACCGTTCGTCCAAGAGAAAATAGGAGGCGAAAGAGTATGCAAAAAAATTAAAAAAGAAGAATAGAAGATTTTGTGAAGCGGATCCAAACCATGGGAAAACTCTTGTAATCTCTACACTCCACTATATGCGTTCGTTTAGCATTATGTTTAATCGTTCATCTATGATTTCGTGTATTGTTACAATGACTATTGGCTAATACCTTTAGGTATTAGCCATGTTTATGATAATATAATGTTTTGATTTGTCTTTATATTGTTTGTTTTTTATTCGTTGTATGTTGATTATGTTTATCTCTTCGTACCATTTATGTACTTAATTGTTTTTTTTCTATCATTCATCTAGATCTAGTCCTACATATTTACTGCGTTGCAAATTCGGTGTTGTTTGGGCGTAGGCTAAGTGTCCGGGATAGAAACATATAAATATAGTTTCCTAGATAAATCATAATCAACGGTGTGAGCTTTATGCGGGTTTAGGTTAATTGTGACAGGATTAACTAGCGGCAAACCTCGAGTCTAGGGAGAAGATCCACCTAACTTTGGAATGATATACCACCAACGAATTAATACAATCATTGCATGAATAGACAATCAAGGCATATAATTAGATTAAACTGGCTAATACGTTTTCCTCACGTTTGACCGCTTCTCAATCTTTTATCAATCACTTGTGTGCGTTATTTGTCATCACCTTAGGATAATTAGAATTAAACTCGTACCAGTCTCTCAGGCTGAAAACCTCCCTCTTTGCATTAGTTTAGGTTTAATTAGATTTAATTAGAATAATTAGGTTAGATTAGTACTAAACCTAGGTAAATAAAATACCAGTAGAATTAAGAGTTAACTTCCACTCTCAGTGATCGACACCCTACTTACCAACTAAACTACAATTGACCGGGTACACTGCCCGTTAAAGTGTTGTTTTTAGGTATAGTTGGCATAAAATAAATAGTAAAACTTGATACATAAATAACACCTACAGAACGACACATCAAGTTTTTGGCGCCGTTGTCGGGGAGTGTGATTGTTTAATTTCTTGTTTTTATTGGTATTTTTAGTATAATTTTTTTATATAAATTAATCTTGTTTTTCTACTATCTGCTGTTATTTATTGAATATGGCGTATCCATTTTCTTTGAATACAACGTATTCGAAATCAAACATCGATACGGCGTATCCTGTCTACTGAATATGACGTATCGACTGTCTGATACAGCATCAGTTTTAGTTAACTTTCTCATTTAGATTTCTAGAATAGTTTTACTTCGAGTTATGTCTTACTTTTCTGGAACAGCATCCAGACTTCGTCCATATCACTTCACTTATCCAGAAAGAGAATTGACAATGGAAGAAATATTGCAAAAATTTATTGATGAGGGAAAACGTGAACACGAAGAGATGAGAGCATTCATTAATGATTTCAAAACAACTAATGAAATCTTATTAAAGAATGGGACAATTCATTAATCGAGCTCAGGTTTGAGGTACAAAAGTTATTGAGAATAATCGAGAGTCCTCCGACATCAAATTGTGAAATTAAAGGAGTAACCACTAGAGGTAGAAAAACGACAACTCAAGACATTCAAAAGGACGACACCAACATGAATGGCGAAGAACCTCCTAAGTAAGCTCGTGATAAACCAGTTGAATCAAATAAAGTCCTTATGAAGAATCAACCTCAGGAAACCAATGCATCTATTGTTCAACAATCGATTAGGGAACAAACGCCATCGATTCCTTTTCCCAAAAGATTGAAGAAAGAAAATGAAGAAGCTCAGCAACGAAATTTTTTGGAAAAGCTAAAATAACTTCACAATTATATTCTGTTTATTAAAGCCCTAATACAAATGCCAAAATACGCCAAGTATCTGAAGAGTTTACTAACGAATAAATCTAGACTAGAAGCAGCTTGTATGGTAACAATGAACGAAAGGTGCTCAGCTATCTTGCTCAACGAACTGACCTCAAAAGAGAAAGACTCAACGTCAATACAACGTATCGACCCAGTGAATACGCCGTATTCTGAAAAGAAACCTAAGCTAGAAAAGATATCCGATGAGGAGAAATCATCACTTTGTAGTAATGAGAAACTTAAGGAACAGAAGACTTGGCACATATCACATATCAAGATTGAGGAATCCGCATATGGAGGTGTTAACTGAGAGGGAAATTGCTGATAAATTGTTCGACGATCATTTAATGGTGCTAAAATCCAAGTTTAAGGACGATGAGCCATGGTATGCAGATTTCGTTAATTATATTGTTGGAAAGGTCGTTCCACCAAATTAGACCTTTAAAAAAAGAAAGAGATATTTCTCGCAAGTCAAGACTTACTTCTGGAAGGAACCTTATGCATTTAAACTATATGCGGATAATATAATGAGAAGATGTGTGGCTGGAAGTAAAACCCTTGAAATTTTGGCACATTGTCATTCAGGACCAACTGGTGGGCATCATAGTTCTTAATGTTACCCACAAAGAAGGTGTTTATGAGCCTGATTTTATGGCCTAGTATTTTAAGGATGCTAATGAGTACGTAAGACGATGTGATGCATGTCAAAGATCAGGAAACATATCTTCAAGGAACGAAATGCCTCAAAGTAACATTCAGGTATGCGAAGTCTTTGATGTTTAAGGATTAGATTTTATGGGACCATTTCCCCAATCTAGAGGAAATAAATACATATTAGTAGCTGTCGATTATGTGTCCAAATGGGTCGAAGCTCAAGCATTACCTACGAATGACGCACGTGTTGTGGTTAAGTTTTTAAGAAGTTTATTTGCTAGGTTTGGAGTTCCTAAAGCTTTGATTAGTGATAGAGGGACACATTTTTGTAATTACCAGCTTGAAAAAGCTTTAAAAAATGTGATGTGACTCACAAATTATCCACGGCATATCACCCTCAATCTAATGGACAGACTGAAGTTACTAATAGGGCTATTAAGCGCATCCTAGAGAGATCAGCGGGGTACAATCCTAAAGATTGGTCGAATAAACTTAACGATGCATTATGGGCATTTAGGACGGCCTACAAAACACCGACATGGTGTACACCTTTTAGATTAGTTTATAGGAAAACATACCATTTACCCGTAGAGATCGAGCATAAGGCACATTGGGCATTAAAACAATGTAATATGGATTTAACGCTTGCTAGCAAAAGTCGTCTTATGAAGCTTAATGAGTTAGCCAAATTAAGAGATGGTGCTTATGAGAATACTAGAATTTACAAAGAATGGACCAAGAAATGGCATGATTCTAGACTTCATGGTGATAAAGATTTTAAGGTAGGCGACAAGGTGCTACTTTATATTTCTCGTTTGAAGATGTACCCTGGAAAACTTAAATCGAAATGGAGCGGTCCAAACATGGTTAAAACGGTGTATCCACATGGGGCTATAGAAATCACTAACAGTGACGGGTTTAGCTTCAAAGTCAATGGTCAACGATTGAAGAAATATTACGGAGGTGACATTGACAAGGAGGATGATGAGGTTATAGAGTTAGAGAATGATGCAACGAGAAGCTGAAGGGAGTCTAACTTAAAGACTCTTACAAAAACAAAAATGCTTGCCGGGAGACAACCCGGAATGAAATTTTTAATTTTGTATCAAGTTTGTCTTCCTAGACTGTCTATACGGCATATCCAAACCCAATGGATACGGCGTATTGACTATCTGGACTTTATCCAGTCTTTATTTTCAGCACATTCTATACGACGTATTCATTAAATGAATACA
>BQNB010042982.1:735-5735 GCA_026074375.1 Tanacetum coccineum | reverse complement strand
ATGGAAGACGAATTTTACAACTTGGCTGTGAAAGGAAATGATCTCAAAACTTACGTTAGAAGATTCTAGGATTTAGCAGTCTTATGCCCAAACATGGTACCAAACACCAAGAAGCTTATGGAAGTCTTTATCGGGGGATTACCCAGAAGTATTGAAGGAAATGTTACTGCTTCAAAACCTCAAACTCTGGAGGAAGCCATTACCATAACTCAGAGGTTGATGGAGCAGGTAATAAAACATAATTCTGCGCAAGAAACCAATGATCACAAACGAAAGTATGATGATACAAGAAACAACAAGCAACAACTACCCTAATGATCATAACAACAATAACCACTCCAACAATCGCAACAACAACAACAACTACCAAGATAACCGCAACAATGACAACCGTAACCACCAACAGCAAAATGGAAGGCATGAAACCTTCAAGGCTAATGGAAACCGTGGATATAATGGACCTCATCCCCTTTGTAGAAAGTGTACTCTGCATCACACATTGCACTGTCAGATGTCAGAATTGTAAGAAAATAGGCCATCAGACTAGAAACTGTAGAAGTTAAGAACTCTCTTTCCAAATATCACTCTCTCACTCAACTAAATCTCAAGACAAGATTTTTGTAAGGTTGGGGGACTATAACAACCCGTAACTTTCCAGTATTTCATCAATGTAATATCTACTTACTATGTTAAGTACTACTTTTTCACCGAATAAAATTTTCGTTTCATTCCATTCCATTACGTATCATAGTTTACATTTCTAAAGTAAACGAGCTCACGCAACGACCTATGCCTATTTCTATCTATGTTTACATCAAGCAAACATCATAACATGTCAAGTCAATAATCTATTATCCTCTATAACATGTACGTTATCTATTTAATATAGTTTTCACGACAATATAATCAAAGAACAAAACCAGTAAACGTTTATTGCCAAACCCAATTTGGGTAATGTAAACATTCAAGATAAATGTACAAGTCATTAATGCACGATATTCAAAATAGCCATTTTACCTATGTTTTCCTAAGGAATCTTGTGCAACCCATTAAGTACAAGTTACAAGCAAGCAATACACTACATTTACATTCTATTTACCTTCTCATTTCATGAATTTACAAGAAATTAAAACTAGAAACCCTAACCCGAGCTAGTTTCTAAACCGTGACCCATTTCTTTGTTTTTACCCGTTTTAAACCTAAACCATTAATCAAATTAAGTTATAAACACTTAAGATACAACATTACATTTTATTCACCTCCTTATCACTCCATTACACATGAAAAATAAACAAGAAACCCTAACCCGTGCCTAATTTGAACCCGCGATCCATTTTGCTTAAATTCTACCTATTTTACATACATTCAAGCTACCACCCATCTCTATGATCCTCCTACTTCATTCCTAAGCAGCTTACAAGCTCCTTGAATCCATTTCTTGGTTGCTAAATTGGCCACATCACTCCCTTTGACTCTAAGGCAGTCGCGACTACAAATACACCACACAAACCATCCACCTTGCCACTATGACTCACCAAGTATCTATCCTCATCACTACACCTTGCTCTCTAAGCCTTGCACATGCACTTGACGCCTATCTAGCCCAAACTTGCTCACCAAGATCTTTGTCACCTATCAATAAGATGCGCACCCCGTTACCAATCACCTCACACTTCATCTCTTTCTTTTTATCATAATGCGTCCAAGAACTGAACAAGGAAGTTCCTAATAGTCCAAGAGCAAATACAAGTGAAGAAAACTAAGTCTTTGTAGCCCCGAGAGGTTAACTAGGCGTACGAAGCAAAAGTGTCCCATACGACCTCATTTTTGAACCTTTTAGCTCAAACCCAGGTCTATACATATCAATAATGTTTCAATACTCTTATTATGTTCAAATAATCATAAATATAGAGCTCAAAACTACTCGTTATAAGGTTTTTGATCCAACCTACCTTATAAACCCTAAAGTTCTTGCTCAATTCTTGTTCAAGTAAGCTCCAAACTCTTTCTATAAGCTCTAGATATGTTGTAGATCTTGTGTAGGCTTTGTTATAATGCTCCATAATGCTTTAGAACACTCCTAGAACTTGACCCGGACTTAGAAAACCTTAATTTGACCCATTTTGATCTAAAATGATTTCTAAACATTAGGAATGTTATTATTCTAAGAGGTTTATAAGACTTATAAGAACCTATATGAACCTTTAATTAAGACTTGAATCCTAAAAATAAGCTTGCATGAAGTTTTGGACTTGTTTTGTAAATCATTTTCATGCAAGGGGTATATACTGTAACTTTTGAAAACTTATAAGTACAAGGACTATTTTTGCCATATTTCTAAAGTTATAACTATAGGGGTCTATTATGTCACTTTCCAAAGTACAAGGTTTACTTTGTACATCTTTTAAACTAGAAGGACCAAACTTGTAAAAGTGAAAACTCCAAAAGTATATTTTGACAATTTTTATTCTTAAGGGTCTAAAAATACATGCTTGTTCACAAACTCTTTTACATACTCATTTATTTTATAACAATGTGATTACTTTTTAAGGACTTAGTGAGTTCATAGCCTCGCATTTTAAATCTTTTGAATGCTTTATAAACCCGCGAGGGGGATACATGCTTGTTCACAAACTCTTTTACATACTCATTTATTTTATAACAATATGTTTACTTTTTTAAGGACTTAGTGAGTTCATAGCCTCGTTTTTAAATCTTCTAATGTTTCATAAACCCGAGAGGGGGATACATGCTCAATTGTTTTTAATATACACAAGTACTTAAAACCGATATTGTGAAGTTCATAGCCCCTTTTTCTACTTACTTGTTTTATAAACTCTTTGGGGGAGATACATGCTTGTTTACAAACTCTTTTACATACTCGTTTATTTTATAACAATGTGATTACTTTTTAAGGACTTAGTGAGTTCATAGCCTCACATTTCAATCTTTTGAATGTTTTATAAACCCGCGAGGGGGATACATGCTTAATTGTTTTTAATATACACAAGTACTTAAAACTGATATTGTGAAGTTCATAGCCTCGCTTTTACTTATTTACATGCTTTATAAACCCGCGAGGGGGATACATGCTTAAACTATGAATTTTGGAACAACATGATTATTTTACTATGAATGCAAGTGTTTTTCTAACTGTATGTTATCCAGATATATTATTGCCTAAGTAGCTTCCAGTGCCATTATTTCCATATCATGAACCATTAATTGCTTACGAGTAAACGCGAATATTGTGAATAGATCTATTGGGGGTGACGACTCCCGTTGGTATACCTATGCTTGTGGTAGCCAAACGCACTATATTTGACTCAATGGGTAACTTTGGCAAGTTACCTTTCCACGGGGACATTTGTTCCTCAACCAATGTCACTACGGTGATTTTCCCTGTTAACGTATTGATGTCATGAGCTTAGGTACAATAATATTGTTTTCCATGATAATTGTATTCGTTGCAATTATTACTATCCATTATGATAACTTGCATTCAACCGTTTTCCATGATAATTATGTCTACATTGCAATTATTACCACTTATGGGTATATAACAACGTAATCCACTATCTATTATGATAACTTGTATTCAACTAATACATTTCAAACCTATGAATTTCACTCAACCTTTGTGTTGACTTTTTAGCATGTTTATCTCAGGTAATTGAGCAACTTATGGCACGGAGTGGCACGGACTTGAAGATGGCTAAACTGTTATCATTCAAACTTTATGTTTTTAGATTTTGGGACCTGTCCTTTTGTAAAACTCTGATATATTATTGAATGATAACTAAATTTTCCAAAAACATGTCTATTTGAGTCCTTTTCTATGATTTTGAGACTGTTGTTCTATGACTATTATATAAGTAACTTATGTTATTTACTATTGGGTTGTTACAGTCATGTCTTCATTCCCTCACTCTACTATTGTCCTATCTGATTCCGATATGGAGGATGCTTTTTCCTCTACAAACATTTTAAACTATTTCCCAGCCTCACCGAGAAACATCTTTCCTAATCCTTTCGAGAAGATTTCATCACCAAAAGATACTGAGACTTCTGTTGAATCACCTATTTCAATATCTCCATCTTCATGAGTAGGATTTTCATCACCCGTTATGTCAACTACACCACCACCAGGCTATTCCTTTTATGAGTTATCTACTTTTGTGAAGATATCATTATAGATCATACCGCGGCCACTAGGAAGTGAACCAATCCCCGAGGAACCTAATGAATCAAATGTTTGTTCGAACATTCATCCCTGGAAATAATCATGAAGGATATTCAGGTTTATCATCAAGGGTCTTCTAAACAAGATTCAAGAACTCAAAAACAACAAGGGGGAACCACCAGATTAGATCTTTGTCATTTACAGCTTTCTCGAATCCAACCACTAGATGTATGGTATAAATAATGACACTTTTCAAATTTTATTATATAGACAAGTTATTTATACAAATGATGATTCCGTTATACCTTGTTGTTTCATAATACCAATTGTGTATGTCAAGACTGTCTATCCTATATCCTGTAGTATGATGACTCATATCTTTATCCGGGATTACTATGATTCTTTTACCATCCGATTTTCTCAAACCTTTGTACCTAGAAACTCTAAGCCTCCTATTGGATCACTCATTCTATTATCTTCGTATCTATCTTTGGAAATTCTAAAATTTCCTGTTGTATCCTGCAATGTACTAACAAAAATATACACATTCTATGTGCTCTGTTAGTACTTATATCTATGTCAAATGATTTCAATACCACTATATATGAAAATTTTGACAAATATCATTCTCATTCCATGTTGTCTTATGTTGACAGAATGCCTCCCAAGAGGACATCAACATCTGAAACACCAGCCATAACTCTAGCTGCCATCTGGCAACTGATTACTTATGGTATTGCTGCAGCTCTGGAAGCACAAGATGCTACCATGGAAAATACCAATAGGAATGTAATAAGTAACTACAAAGGTTTTATGA
>BQNB010042981.1:9679-45784 GCA_026074375.1 Tanacetum coccineum | reverse complement strand
TGGTTGAATATACTGCTAAATTTTATGGAATTGGATACTCAATGATGTATTATTTGAGGGGAGGAATATTGTTTTTGCTGAAAATTCTTTAAGTGTTGGTTTTAACACCACACTACAAATGGTCATCCACCATGTCTTATAAACATCAAGAATTGACTAGTCCAGAGCAAACGGCTCCTGGTAAAGACTTCTCAAATCCGTTGATAGTTGATAGTTTACTCAAAACTATATGGTTATCAATGCACCATGTTTTACAATGAAGCATTGGCTAGTCCAAAGCAAACGGCTTTTGGTAAAGACTACTCAAATCCGTTGATGGCTGATAGTTTGCCAAAAACTATATCCTATGTGATTTTGTGAGCTAAAAGAATAGAGAGAATTGGTGAGATGAAAAACAGAAAGAGAGATGTGTGATAAAAATAGAAAGAGTGAAACAGTGAGATAAAAGAATTGAGAGATGATATGTGAGCATAAAAACAGAAAGAGAGTTTGTGAGAATCTATTTTACTAGTGAATGTATTTGATACAACAAGCTTGGAGTTTGTACTGCTATTGCTGAGAGAAGTTAATACTGTTAGGCTTAAAGTTAGTACTGTTAGGCAAAATTAGTACTGCTACATGACCGTTAGTTTTGTTTGACTCCTAACAGAATTTCATTCATACTATGAAGAACTACTTGGAGATTTCGTCATCTTTATATATTCTTATTTGATTTCTTCAAGATAAGTTCATATCTTTTACAGTCGGTGAAAATAATCTCTTTAAAAACCCTCTCAAAATTCAATTCACTCTACCAACACCTTACTCTCTCATTCACAATCAAATCCCAGTACCTTATTCACCTTTTCATACAACAAATGGCAATTTTGGAATTTTGCGAGAAGCATAATATGGTCGCATACTTGAATAAGACAGAAGGCAGTGAGGATTTTCATGAAATCATAGACTTTCTTTCTGGAAGTCACATCTCTTATGCACTCACTGCAAGTCCACTTCTCTATAGGTCTCTCATTGATCAATTTTGGCAGACTGTTGTCTTAAGCACAACCGAGGAAGGAGCTCAAGCTATCACTGCTATTGTTGATGATAGGGAAATCATCTATCACCGAGGAATCCTTAAGAAGACATCTCAAGTTGGAAGATCCAACAAATTCAGATAAGTTAACCTTTCAGAAGGGTATTTTCTCACCTCAATGGAGGTTTCTTATACATATTATTCTTCATTGTCTTAGCCCTAAGAAGACTGCTTGGGAGCAGTTTAGTAGTAACATAGCTACTGCTCTTATCTGTTTAGCAACCAATAGGAAATACAACTTCTCCAGGTTGATTGTGACAAACATAGGTAGCCCCCATAAGTTTCTAATGTATCCTAGGTTTATTCAAATTTGCCTAGATATGCAGAAGAAACAGCTATAGATGCACACAAGAACATATCCTGTACCCTCCCTTAATAACAAGGTTTTTAGCTACCTTGATGGAGCCTACAAAGGATATACAGGGGTAGAAGTTGAGTTATTTCCTTCTATGATTACTATTCCTACACCTGAAACTTCACCTACACCCTTATCTTTACCATCCAGGATCACATCATCACTATCACAAACATCTGAACCTCAACCTTCACCTGCTGCAGAGCGACCTGTTATATTCACCCGATGAATCATCCTCTCAATGCTCGTTTAATTAAATGGAAGTGAGTGGTAGCTTGAAACTAAATGAATTGCCGAATTTGGTTACCAAACTAGCTGAGAGAATTAGAGTCTTGGAGGATGATTTGAAGAAGACAAAGCAAACTTACAGTTCTGCTTTTACTAAGCTCATTCTCAGGGTTAAGAAGTTAGAATCTATAGTCAAGACTGGGAAAGCAAGGAAAAGAGCTAGGGTTATGCTTTTAGAAGATGAAGAAGATGATTCTTCCAAACAGGTGAGGAAGATATCTGACATAGATGAAGACCCTAATACCTAATTTGCTTAAGATGATGAAGTTGTTCATGATCAAGATACTGCTGAAGAAGGACAACCAGAAGATAGTCTACTGGTATTTACAGTTAAGGAATGCTCCTATAAATATTGTACTGCCGGTGACAACTCGATTGGACTGCTTGGTAGAGTTGTATTTGGCAGAGAGGAGTAAGAGGCTAGGTAGGATTAAAGGGCAAAACGCAATCAATGACTGAACCAGTACTTGAGAAAATGTCAATGAAAGTTATTAGGAACATAGTTGAGACTTGGTCGAGAAGAAGTATCAGATTGCAAAAAACATGTTGATGAAGAGGAATTCATGCAATGTGTATTTGCTAAGCAGGACGTAGGATAGCAGTCATCTTTTAGCATCTTGATGAGAAGTAGTTAACTAAAGCGTAGACTTAGTAAGGGGTGGGTGTGGGTTTGATACTGCAGGTCTTTTGGGTGGGGGTGTTGTTGATTTTTCCTAGGCCAGATTGCATATATGCTAAGGTTGTTCTAGGTTGGTTGTCTGTTGTTGCTTTGGTTGGTCATTGTGTTTAGTAGGGGGTGGGTAGGTGGGTGGAGGTGTGGGTGTCATGGGGGGGTTTGAGGGGGTGGGGGTTGACTGTTGGGGGAGGGGTGGGGGGGCGGTAGTTGGGTTTTGGTTTTAGGTAAGTGGGTATTGGTTTTTTGGCTTGTAGTGAAGGAGCGTGTTGAGAGAGAGGGGAAAGAACAGAAGAAGGGGGGGGGGGGTGTGTGTGGTCGCTGATGGAGGAGAGGGTAGGGGGAACGGGATTGCGAGGGGAAGGGGATGTGAGACTTTAACTGTGTAGTATTTTGTTGGTGGGTTTTGAAATTTGAGGGGATTTTTATTGGGGGAGTTTGACGCTGGATGTTAGATGGAATGGTTTTGGCGGGGTGAGGGGTTGGTAGTGGGTGGAGGTTTTGGTGTATTGATGGGGAGAGGGCGGGTGAGGAGGTATGGGGCGGGGTGGAGGAAGTGCAATTGACACGGGGACTGTTGGTGCTGGCTCTTGTTGTTTAAGGTGGGGGAGGTGGGGGTGGTGGTTAGAGGGAGGATGAGTGGAGTTTTGGGGGGAGGAGAGTGCGAAGATAGAATAGGGAATTGGGTGGTGGGGAAGAGGATGATTAGGCTGGGGGGACTACTCGGTGGCGGGAGGGTGTGTGGGGTTGTGGGGGGGGTGGGGGAGAGCGGGGGGTCAGTAGCGCCGGGTGGCGCGGAGGTGGGGGGGGGGGAGTGTGGAGCGGGAGAGAGATGAGGAGGGGAGTGAGGGGGGGAGAGGCAGTGGCGGTTGGGGAGAGTGGCAGGGGGAGCAGGGGCGGGGGGGAGGCGGCGGCGGTGTTTGGGGCGTTTTGAGTGGGGGCGGAATGGGGAGGGGTGGATGTGGGGGGATGGGGGGGGGTTGGCGGGAGGAGGGGGGACTAGGGGGGGGGGAGTGGGCATGTTGGGGTCGGCAGACGGGAAGAAGGGGGGGTGGGGGGGGTAGGCAGCGGAGGTTAGGGGGGGTGGGGTGGGTGGGGGGTGTGGGGGGGGGGTGGGGGTAGTGTGGGCGTTTTTGGGGTAGGGGAGCGGGGTGTGGAGGGGCCTGTGGTGTTGGGGGGGGTGCGGGTGGGGGGGGGGGGTGGTGGGGGGCGGTATGTGGGGATGGGAGGGGTGGGGGGGTGGGGTTTGGGGGGGAGTTGGGGGGGTGGCTTGGGTGAGAGGTGGGGAAGAGGGGCGGGCATTAGGGGTGGGGGGGAGTGGTGTAAGGTGGGGAGGATGGTGTGGCGGGTAGGTGGAGGTTGCGGAGGGGGTGGGTGGTTAGGACTTGGGAGGGGGGGGGGGGGGGGGGGGGGGGGGATCTGGGGGTGGGGGGGGAGGGGGGTGGGGGGGAGGGAGGGGTGGAGGGGGAATTAGGGGAGGTGGGTAAGATTTAAGGCGGGTGGGCGGGGGGGGGTGGGGGGGGCGGTGGGGGGGGGACCGGGTAAGGGGGGGGCGGGTGAGGGATTGGCGGGGTGGGGGGTGGGGTGGCGGCGGTTGGGGGGGGGGGCGGGGGGGGGAAGGGGCGGAGAGGTGTGGGGGTGGGGGGAGGGGGGGGGGGTGAGGAGGGAAGGGTTGCGTTGGGGGGTGTCAGGGGGGGAGCGGGCGGACGAGGGAGGGGGGTTGAGGGTGGTAGGGGGGGGAGGGAGTGGATGGGCGTATGGGGGCTGGGAGCTGGGAGTGTGGGAGCGGGCGGTTGAGAGGTGGGACAGGGGGGACGGGTGTGTGGCGGGTGAATGTGGAAGGGGAGGGGGGGGGTTGAGGGCGAGTGGGGAATGGGGGGGGACGGCAAGGAGGATGAGGGAGGGAGGAGGGAGTAGGAGGTGCGTTGGGGGGCGGCGAGGGGTGGGGGGGCTGGGGAGGGTGGTCGGGTAATGGTGGGTGGGTGGGTGAGTGGTGGAGAGTGGGGGGCGTGGGCGTGGGGCGGGGGGGGTGGCGGGGGTGGTGGAAAGCAAGATCGGGGGGGGGGGGGGGGCCTTTGGGGTTGGGAGGAATGGGGGTGGAGAGGGGGGCGGGCGAGGGAGAAGAGGCTCCCCCACCCGCACCAGGGATGTTTGGGTGAGGTGGTAGGTGGGTTGTAGGTGAGGGAGGTGAGGGGGGGGGGGGAAGGGGTTGGGGGGGGGAGTAGTGGGGCGGGGGGGGGGGGGGGGGGAGGGGGGGGGGGGTGATGGGGGTGGTGGGGAAACTGGGCAGCAGGCGGGTGTAAAGGGGGGGCTTGGCGGTGACGGATTGGGTAGCGTAGTGGACGGGGGGGGGGGTGGTGCGATGAGCTGGGAGGAGCATGGCGGAGTGTGGATAGGTGGCGGTGGCGGGGGGCGCCATGCGGGTGTGGGGTTGCGGAGGGAGGTGGGGGGGGAAGGGGGGGCGGGGGGGGGGGGGGGCGGAGGGGGGGTGGGGGGGGGGGAAGGGCGGGGCGCGTTGGGGGGGTCGAGGGCTGGCATGGGGGGGGACGATGTGGGGGGGGAGGGATGAGGTTGGGGATGGGGGGTTGGGGGAGTGGTTGTATTAGGGGGGGATGGTGGGGGTCGAGTCGTGTGGATGCGGGGTGGGAGATGGGGGGGGGGTGGTGGCTGGGGGGGTGGGGTGGTAGAGGAAGGAAGGAATGGGGCTGATGGGAAGGGGGGGTGGGGGGATGGCGTTGGGTGGGGCTCGACGGAGGGAGGGGGAGTACAGGGTGGGGTGTGGAGGATGTGTGTGTGGGGAGGGGGGGGGGGGGCGTAGGACGGCGGGGGAGCAGGGGACGTGGGGGGGTAGGGCGGCGGAAAGTGGGTGGGGTGGAGGTGGGTGTGCCGGGCGGGGATGGTGGGGGAGGGGGGGGGGGGAGAGGGAAGAGGGGGCCATGGCTCGGGGGGGAATCTGGGGGTGGGTCGGTAGCGTGCGGAAAAGGGAGGGAGGGGTTGGGTGGGGGAGTGTTTGGGGAGAAAGGGGCGGGGCGGAGGGGGACCTGGGGGGAGCGCAGGAAGCGATGGGGGGGTGCGGGGGGTGGGGGACAGCGGGGGGGGTTAGGTAGGGCAAAGGAGAAGGGGGAGGGTTTAGGGGCGGATGGGGCTGGGAGGTTTGGGGTGGGGGGTGATGGAGGGCGGGTGGGCTTGCGGTTGCGGGGAGGGGAGCATAGATAAGGGAATGCGGGTCTGGGCTGGGGGGGAGGGGAGGGAGGTGGAGGGAAGTATGGGGGAGGGGAGGGGGGGGGGGGGGGGTGGGGTGGGCGAGCAGCTGGATGGGGGGGGGAGGTCGGGGGGACGGGGGGGGGGAGGGGCCGAAGGGAGCGGTGGGATGTTGGCGGCCCGGAGAAGAAAAAGTGGTTGGTATGTGGGGTGGAGGGTGAGGGGGGGAGGGGCGGATTAGGCGGGGGTGGATGTTGGGGGTTAAAAAGTGGGTGAGGGGGGGGGGGAGGCGGTGGGGAGAGGTGGGAGATGGGGTAAGGAGGGTGGGGTTGGGAGAGGGGTGAGGGAGGGGTTGGAGGGATCGGGGTAGGGATTATCCGCCGGGCTGGTAGAGGGGCTGAGGGTGAACAGGGGGGGGAGGCGGGAGGGAAGGAGGGAGGAGGTGGGGGGGGGTGAGTGTTGCGGGGGGGCGTTGCGGGGTGGGGGGGGGGGGTGACGTCGGGGGGGGCTCGCGCGCGGGGTGTGGGGGGGGGGGGGGGCGGTCGGGGGTTGGGGGGGGCTGGTGGGCGCAGTGCGTGGGGGTGATTCTTTTCATTGGTGTTTGATTGTTTTTGTGGCGATTGATATTTTATCTGGTCACGGGTGTGGGCTTTTTTTTTTTTTTATTTTTTATTTTTTTTTTTTCCTTGTCTTTTTTTCTTTTGTTTTTTTCTTTTTTTTATTTTATTTTTTTTATTGGTCATTTTTTTTTTTATTTCTTATTTTTTTTTTTATTTTTTGCCAATCTGATAGTTCTTCAAGACTAGTCTCTCCTTGTTCCAATAACTTCTTGGACTTTTTCTCAAGTGCTGGTTTGTCATGATGTGCTTTTGCCTTTTTCTACTTCCTTGCTCTTTACTCCTTTCTGCCTATACAACTTATACCAGCTAGTACTACGAGTATTCACTGGCGGTACTCATTATTTATAGGGCAGTACTATACTGTAATATCCAGTAGTCCTATCTTCTGGTTTGTCTTCTTTCAGCAGTTTCAGTGATCATGAACGCTTCTTCATCTTATGTCATAATTAGGTATTAGGGTCTTCATCTATGTCAGATATCTTCCTCACCTGTTTGGAAGAATCATCTTCTTCATCTTCTAAAAGCATAACCCTAGCTCTTTTCCTTGCTTTCCCAGTCTTGACTATAGATTCTAACTTCTTTAACCGAGAATGAAGCTTAGTAAAAGTCAGAACTGTAATGTTTGCTTTGTCTTCTTCAAATCATCCTCCAAGACTCTAATTCTCTCAGCTAGTTTGGTAACCAAATTCGGCAATTCATTTAGTTTCAAGCTACCCTCATCACTTCCATGTAAGTAAACAGCATGGATGGTGATTCATTTTGCGGTTGATTTTTGGTGATTTTTAGAACAGTCTGGGGACGGGGGTCCTCCTCTGCAGTTCATTTTTTGCAGCAGGTTGAAAAGGTTGAGTGTTCAGATGTTTGTGATAGTGATTGCATGATGTGACACTGTGGATGGTAAAAGATAGGGTGTAGGTAAGTTTTCAGGTGTAGGAATAGTAATCATAGCAGGAAATAACTCAACTTCTACCCCTGTATATCCTTTGGTAGGCCTCCTCATGTTGCTAAAAACCTTGTTATTAAGGGAGGGTACAGGATATGTTCTTGTGTGCATTCTATAGCTGTTTCTTCTGCATATCTACGGCAAATTTGAATAAACCACAGGAACATCTAGAAACTTATGGGGGCTTACCTCTGTTTGTCACAAATCAAAACTGGAGGAAGTTGTATTTTCCTAATTGGTTGCTAAACAGATAAGAGCAGTAAAGTTTAAGTTAGTTAGCTATTTTCTATGTGTTACTACTAAACTGCTCCAAAGCAAAAAGTCTTCTTTAGGGCTTCTTTTATCAAAAAAAGATAATGATAGAATATATGTATGTATAAGAAACCTCCATTGAGGTGAGATAATACCCTATCTGAAAGGTTTTTAACTTATCTGTAATGTGTTGGATTCCAACTTGTGAGATGTCTTCTTATGGATTTCCTCGGTTGTTGTGTGGATTAGTATTGGATTGGCCATAATATCAATGTCGGCACTAGCATCGTTTAGATCGGTGTACACATGTAGCCAGTGGAGAGTGATTTGTTTCTTCCCCCATCAGTATATCAGGTTAGAAGCTTCAGAGCTGTCTGTGTTGTTGTTTCCTTAAGTGTTGTTGGAGGGAGCGAGGATTAAAAAGACTTTCTTTTTGGCTTCTCTCTTTTTTGGACTCTTCCTCCTCTCTTCTTGTGAAGAGCAAGGAGCCTTAGCTGATTCATGACTCTTCGATTTAGGAGGATAATTAATAACTTGATGACAATCCATCACTCCCTGCACAGACTTTCTTAAGATATGCAAACCTTATTGTGCTTTCAACACAAAATTTCACAATTGGGCCTGAGTAAAAAAGTGAATAACTGTGGTGTCGGGTTACTGGGATATGTCGTTTGTTTATGATTAGTTAGAAGGGTTGTTTGGGTGGGGGTTGAGGGATACGGGTAAAGGTAATATTGAGTGTATTTATTAGAGAGTTACTTTAGAGATCATGGTGTTGATCCGACTCTACTTTTTGGGAAAGGGAAAAATTGAGTTAGCGTTGAGTAAATCACAAGCCAATAATTTAAGAATAGGTAAGATCTCGGTAAAAGTACTAACATTTAGTTTATGTCATAAACCCCTATATATTTGGGTTGTGTATTTGGCGGAAAATGAAGGACGGGAAGGGAAATGTTCTTATCGGTTCTCTTTTAATAATTTGTAAGTCTGTTTAGGACGGCTTTAACAGTGCTTATACGGTCATCCAAGCAGTAGTACTGAATTTGGTCTTTGCAAGGTAGTTATAAAATTAGCCTTAGCTTAGCAGTATTCACTTCTCCAACAATGCAATAAGAAAGAGTACAAGAGTACAAAATCAAGGCTTGTGTGTCATCATTCCAATAATAGCTTTCACATAATCTTTAGTTTGTTTTTAATCTCACATATAATCTCTCAATTCTTTTAACTCACTTTTTCACTCTATTTGTTTTTCACACATCTCTCTTTCGTCTTGGTTCGGTTTTTTTATGACTCACAATTTACTCTATTATTTTAGACCTCACAAAAAAACCACCATAGGGATATGTTTTTGGGCAAACTTATCATGCCATCAAATGGATTTGGAGTTTAGTCTTTACCAATAGCCGTTTGCTTTGGACTAGCCAATGCTTCATTGTAAAAACATGGTGCATTTGTGCCATTAATAAACATATAGTTTTGAGGTAATAAAATATAACTATAACGAATTTGAGGAAGTCCTTTACCAGGATAGCCGTTTAGTTTTGCTATTGACTAGTCAATTTCTTAATGTCTATAAGGCATGGTGAATGTAATGACACTTTTGTTGTGTGGTGTTTTTATTAAATCCAACTCTCAAAGAAACATTCAGCTAGAAACAGAGAAGAGAAACAACATTCCTGCCCTCAAATAATGCATCATTGAGTAACCAATTCCACAAATTTAATTAGTATATCCAACCACACTTCATTGTTTATCCTAAAAGAGTTAGCTCAAAACCAAGAAAAACATAATCCCAACCATTTTTCTTGTTTAGCAGTATTAAGTTTGACTAACAGGATTAACAATGAGCCATAGATTAGAAATAAACTAAGCAGAGTAGTATAAAACTATAGTACCAGTTTTGTCAAACAGTCTTTAAATGTAATAGCATACTAATTATAACTAGCAGTATTAATTTACAAGACTTAACAGTAATATTATTGTACAAACTTTACAAAAACAAGAGATATATGCATTAGGGATTTAGCATTCCAATACTTGAGACCAAGTGCTAAAATCTACCAGCATCAAAACCTTTTATAAAAAGATCTGCCACATTATGTTCAGAGTTAATTTTAGCCATTTGAATTAACTTTTTTAGAATTGCAGTCTTTTATAAAAAATGGATGCCTACTAATCTCTATATGTTTTTTGTTTTGGAATGTTGAACAGGATTTTCTATTATGCATATAGTACTATTATTGTCAATATAAATAACAGTATTCATGAAATTGTACCCATAGTCCAGCAGTTGGTTTTGTATCCAGAGAACCTGTCCACAACAACTTGCAGCATGCCCAATTGTCTAGCCTCAATTGTAGGTAAGATAGGATGGCAACTACAGTTTGTTTCTTTGCTTATTGCCATAGAAGAGATCAGCCTATTTCCTAAAAAACTAACAACCTCAAGTGGTTGGACTTCCTATCTTGAGTACATCCAGAATATTTCATGTCAGTGTAGCTACTATTCCCACAATGAGGAAATCTTAGATTACCAAAGTCCTTAAAGTTGGTTTTCCTTTAAGGTTTCTAAAGATTCTTTGACTGCTAAAAGATGGGATGTCTTTTGCAGAGACTTGAACCTGGCAATGCACAGACTGCAAACATAATATCTGGCCTGGATGCTATAAGGTACATTAAAGATCCAATCATAGATCTATAAAGATGTTCATCAACATCAGCAGCATCTCTATCTTGAACAATTGGCTTTTCCAGATCTATTGGAGTAGAGGCAGACTTCACATCTATGTAGTTGTACTTTCTCAAAATCTCATTTACATATTTATCTTGGGATGATATAATATGCCTCTTTCTCTTTCTGTTAGATCTTGTATCTCAAAAGAAGGTAAGTTCTTACCCCCCCTTCCCCTTAGAAACTCATTTGAAAATTTATTTTGATAAGCTTCTATAAACCTCATCACATAATTCCTTCTTTGTGATCCAAGGATAGTCTTTCTACAGATATTTGAATGAACAAGCAAGATATGTCCCTTTTGTCTCTTGATGAATAATGTTTGGTCAATCTTTCTTCTTTGAAAACCATTGCTCAAAAGATAATTGGCCAAAGTGTCATACCAAGCTCTTGGTGCTTGATGCAGTCCATACAATGCTTTCACAACCTTATGGACTTTGTCAGGATGGTCAGGATCTTCAAAACCTAGAGGTTGACACACATACACCTCCTCTTCTATCTGACCATAAAGGAAAGCACTTTTTACATCCATTTGATAGACCATAAACCCCATATAGGAAGCATAAGCTAAGAACATTCTTATTGCCATAATTCTAGCCACAGGAGCAAAGACTTCATCATTTGTTATGCCTTTCTTCTTAGTTATATACTTGAGCAACAAGTCTTGCTTTGTTTCTGATGACAATTCCTCTTTCATCTTTCTTATTTCTGTATACCCATTTTGTACCAATTGCTTTATGACCTTTAGGTAAATCCACAAGAATCTAGACCTTTTAAAGTTTAAACTGTAGGAGTTCCTCCTGTATTGCTTCTACCCATGCTGGATCACTAAGAGCTTTAGAAATTCTTTTTGGTTCTTCCTGTGAGAGGAAACAAGCAAAAAGACAAGTATGAAGATCCTGATGAGACTTCCCTTCATATATAGCACTAAGAAATCCTTGTTTAGAGTAAGAAGTTTTCATTCTTCTTGTTTGAACAGATGACTGTATATCACCAATCACATGTTCAACTGGGTGATCTTTGTGAATTCTTATGTTAGGAGTGGTAGGAACTGCATAAGAGTGTGGTATGTTCCCCAATTCAACTTCTTGGTCATTCTGATCATTAAAGTACTCCACTTGTGTGTCTTTAGATGCATGACTAGGTCCTACCAAGTCTTCAGGGGGAGCAATATTAACTTCAGGGAGAGCAGTACTAACTTCTCTACTACCAGTATTAACTTCTAGACTGACAGTATTAACTTGTTGATCAGCAGTACCATCATCCTTAAGACTGCTATCATCATTATACTTCTCTGTATCATCATTCTCATCATGTAACCCATCTTTATCTTTTGTTTGATCATCAACAGCAGATCTTGGTTCAGCATCACCAGTAGTTTGGAAATGTAAATCAAAATATGAAGCATCCTTCTAAATTGGCATCACAATGCAATCTTGATTAACTTGATCTTGCTGAGAAGATGTACTAGAATCAAAAACTCCTTGTATACATGCAGAGTCATTAGAAAAAGTTCCTGCAACCACTGGTACATAATTCATTGATTGGGTTAGAGAATCAATATCAAACAGCCACTTTGGACCATTTCCTTCTATCATTGGCTTGTTCTCTAAAAACCCAATATGCAAGTTTTCCTGAACCTTTTTAGTTCTAGTGTTGTATACCCTAAAAGCTTTACAACTTAAGGAATATCCAACAAAGAAACCTTCATCACTTTTTCCATCAAACTTGCCTAAAGAATCTAAGGTATTGAGAATAGTAACATGACATCCAAATGGTTTCATGAAGCCATTATGCTGGTTTTTAAAACCTCTTAAAGAGCTTCATAAGGTGTCTTGGTTATGATGGCTTTTGGCTTTTTAAGACCCTATTCTGTACATAGCAAGCAGTAGAAACTGCTTCTGCCCAAAATGCGGTAGGTAATTTAGAGTCAGCTAACATGGTTCTAGCAAGTGTTCTATTCTTTCTCTCAGCAACGCCATTTTGCTGAGGAGTCCTAGCTACACTGTATTCTCTTCTAATACCTTTTTCTCTACAAAAATCATCCATTACTTTGTTTTTAAACTTTGTCCCATTATCATTTCTGATTATTTTCACTTTCTTATCCACTAGGTTTTCTATTTCTTTGATAAAGTTCTTAAGGATCTCACTTGTTTCATCCTTAGTTGCTAAAAAGAAAACCCATGAAAACCTATTGTAATCATCAGTGACTACTAAGCAATACTTCTTATGCATTAGACTACTTACAAAAGTTAGACCAAAAAGATCCATATGCAGCATAAATAATGGCTTAGTAATGGGATTAAAGGCCTTGGTCTTACAAGAGGCTCTGTGTTGCTTCCCTTTTAGATAGGCAACACATGTTTGGTCATTTTCAAATCTTTTGAAGGGCAGATCTCTTACAATATTTTCTTTGACAAGATTATTAATATTCTTCAAATTTATATGACCAAGCCTTCTATGCCAGAGCATTGATTCATTAAATGTAGCCTTTGCAACTAGACAAGTTAAACTCTCTTTAGGAACTATGTTCCTCATATCAAAACTGTACATGTTACCCTGTCTAGGAATTTTAAGAAGTATCTGATTTTCATCAAGCAACTAAAAATTAGGAGATAGGACAAGACATTCAGTGTCAGTAAAAGGACATAGTTCTTTTTGTCACACATTTATAAGATACTAAAAAGGTTGAACTTTAACTCTTTGACAAAGTATACATCATCAAAATTAAGATTATCAGTTTTAATAGTACCTGTACAAGTAATTTTTCCACCATACTCTACAAAAAGTAACATAACTTCCATCAAGTTCTTTGAAGTCTAAGAGATGGGCCATGTCTCCAGTCATGTGCCTTGAGCATCCATTATCAACAAAGCCTTTATTATTTAGTTGTGAATTGCTCTGCACATAAAAACTTAGGAATTTAGTTTCCTTTAGGGACCCAAGCCATTACTGACTTGGATCTGCATTGTGCATCAATGTAGTTATATTTGTTGAAAATAAGTGATGCACCATTGGGTTTGATGGGTCTCCAAACCCAACATGCTGAGGGCTTAACAGCATTAAACCCATTTGCCCTGACAGTATTAACAGATGCTTTAAATGGCCTAGCAGTATTAACTACTCTGGGCCTAACAGTAGTAAACCTTTGATTAAAACACCTTTTTGTTAATGCTGTTCTTTTATAAAAGGGCCTTTGAATAGTTAATTGTGCTTGATTTTGAAAATATGTCTTTGGTCTAGCACAATGAATTGTGGGTTTGGGGTGAGCAGTATAAACAGGCCTAGCAGTACTAAAAGGTCTAGCAGTATTTACAGACCTAACAGTATTAACAGGCCTAGCAGTATTAAAAGATTTTAGGCCAGACTTCATCAAGACTGCTCTTGGAGTCAAATGTTTGTGTGTACTGGGGTGAGAGGTTCTAGAATAGTAGTCATGATCCTCTTTGTTATAATAATTTCCACTTACTATTCTTTTCCTCTGTTGGTTAGGACAATTGTATTGAATATGATCAAAACTTCCATAGATAAAACATGCTTTGTTATTGAATACAAAGTTACATCCTAACTGATTTTGATTTTTTTACCATTTTCCAGTTCTTTTGTTTGCCTCTTGGTCTTTGTGACCTGTATATCTCAGCATATCTAACTGTCCGTTTAACTGGTTTTTCCTTTGTCATTGGTTTGACAGACTCAACATGATTAGCAGGATAGAAAAACTTTTCTTTCCTATCTTTGTCAACCTTAAGTGGAGACTCAACAGAACTAGTTTCAGTGTCAGTCATTTGTTGTTGTTCCAAAGAGTCATCAGTATTCTCCTTAGAATTATCTGACTTTCTATCACAACCCATGGTAGGCTTTAAACCAGAATCCCTAGGACCATTCTCATTAACCTCATGTTTCTCTGAATCATCAAGACTTGAATAAGATAAGTCTAGATTTGTTGGTCTATTAAGAATCAAAGAATAGGGTGGAGGGACAGCATTATACCCTAAGCCTTTCTTGCTTTTGTCAGTTATTTGACTTTCTAATAACTGATCTAAGTCTTTTGAGGCCTTATCAAATTTCTTAATTTTAAATTCAATGTCATCTTTTTCTTGCTTAACTTTTTCAAACTCTGTCCTAAGTAGACCTAATTCATACTCTTTACAACCTACACTTCTTTTTAATGTAGAGAACTTCCTTAAGGAAAAGAAACGTCATGCTCTTTATATTTAACATTTGATCTTCTAAAGTTGCTAAACCTCTCTTATATGTAGCTGCTTTGAATTCAGTATCATTTAATTTAACAAGCAAATCATCATACTGTTTCTTAAGAGCTTCATAATTTTTTAGATAATTTTTAGAACAAGATTTATCAGTATATACCTCAGAATCTGAGAATGCCATAAGTGCCATGTTTGTCTGAATTTCTTCCTCTGCCATGTCACTCCAATCAAAGCCAACGCCATCTATAGCACACATTGCCTTTTCAGAAGTATCTTTAATATTTACGTCTTTGTTGAGCTACATTCCAGTTTACTGTTGTCTTTTTCTTAGGTGCTCTGACTTTTCCTGGCCAAATGTCCCATCTATGTGGCAGGTGAAACATTCTACCATTATGATTTATATACCCAGCAGTATTGCTTCCATCAAAGATGATTTTCCTTCCAGTTCTCTGATTAATAACTTTCTTGCCCTCATGCTTAGTAGTGCCATATTCCACTTCAAATCCATTTCTTCCAAATCATCATCATGAAGTTTGCTCAAAGGTATTCATGAATAGTTGAGACCCTTTTGGTTTAGTAGATAGAAAGGATACTACTTGTAGCATCACTTAAGCGTAGTAGTTACAAATTTCTAGTACTGGGTAAGTGTGAGCCTTTGTGGTAAGCAGGAGTAGATATAAGAGTAGTACTTAACTTTAGGGTTTGAAGTATATAAGGTACGGTTTGGATCAAAACCTTATAACGAGTAGGTTTTGAGCTCTATATTTTTAACAAGAGTATATTTATGATCATATGAACATTATAAGAGTATTGAAACAGAAATGGAACTTATAGAACCTGGGTTTGAGCTTAATGGTTCAAAAATGGGTCGTATGGGACCTTTTGCATTCGTACGCCTAGAATAACCTTCTCGGGGCTTCAAGACTTGGTTTCTTCACTTGTATTCTGCTCTTGGGACCTCTTAGGACTTCCTTGATCAGTTCTTGGACGCCATTGATAGATAGAATGAAAGAATGAAGGTGTGTGTTGATTGGTAAAGGGTGCGCATTTATTTATAGTGCAAGAACCCCTAGTGAGCAAGTTTGGGCTAGATAGGTGTCAAGTGCAGGTGCAAGGCTTAGAGAGCAAGGTGTAGTGATGAGGATAGATACTTGGTGAGTCATAGTGGCAAGGTGGATGGTTTGTGTGGTGGATTTGTAGCCGCGGCTGGCTTGGAGCCAAAGGGAGTGATGTGGCCAATCTAGGAACCAAGAAATGGATTCAAGGAGCTTGTAAGCTGCTTAGGAATGAAGTATGAGGATCATAGAGGTGGGTGGTAGCTTGGTTGTATGTAAAATGGGTAGAAATTAAGCAAAATGGGTCGCGGGTTCAAATTAGGCACGGGTTAGGGTTTCTTGTTTATTTTTCGTATGTAATGGAGTGATAAGGAGGTAAATAAAATGTAATGTTACATCTTAAGTGTTTATAACTTAATTTGATTAATGATTTAGTGTTGATCCCAAACCTTGATCGATTCTTTACCTTGTAAAGAGCATGTTACCTTGGATGAATCCAAAATAACAATAGTAGAGACTTTGTTTGTATATCAAAGTGTATGCGGAATCTACACTTTAATACTCTAGAAGTATTAACAATGAAACAGTAAACAACGATGAACAAAGAATATAACCAAAACGCTTCAATATTATTATTATGAATAATACGAGTACTCTTTCTTAGTACTAGGGTTTACAACCTTGAAGCTATGAATTCGTTCTCTAAAAGTATATATAAAACCTTAACCTAGGATCTCCTTTTATACACCACAAGGAGTCCTTTACAAGATAACTACAAATCTTTTAGGATCTTTTACATTCCATATTTATCTCCTTGCATCCTTATCTCCAAGTTATCTTCATGCAGCAGTATCAGCAGTATTAACTTTTCTTCTGGCAGTATAAACTAACACTAGCATTACTAAGTTTGTACTGGCAGTACTAACTTTGTTAGTACTGTTAGTTATACTCTGGCAGTATTAACTCTTGTGAAGATTTATCCCCAACAATCCTCCCCTAAACTTGTGATTTACCTTCAAATCTCAAGTTTCTTCTAGATTAAATCTTCTAGTCTTCTAATGATGATTCTTTCAAACATTCTTCTACTTCTGCACTTGTGATCTTATAAACCTTAGAAGTTCATATGCCTGTGAACTCTCATGATCAACCTCTAATCTTTTACTTAACATCTTTGATAACATTTCTTGACTTAGAGGATATTTCTTTTCTGTCAGCATATGTATGGCTATACCATTTTGCATCAGTAAAATGTGAATACCACAAAAATCATATAAACTCCAACTTATCAAATTATATTCATGCTGATTTTTCCATATTTCATTTTCTTCATCAGGCTCAAATAGAGTATGTAAATCTCCCCAAAGCATTAAATCATAACCTTCTGGTTTTGAAGTACTATATCTTTCTTTGACTAGCCTGTATAAGTCCACAACATCTTGTCTGTCGAAATCATCAAGCATCTCACTCAAAATCTTGTAGTTCTTGGAGCTTCCATCTCCTCTAAAGATTTGATAATACACAAAGGTTTCTGACAAAACATAAGTCTTCTAATCCACAATTGGATACTTTGTAGATAGAAAATCAACATCTACAGCAACATCTTCTCTTGGAACTATATCTAAATAACCTTTGAGATCTTCCTTCTCATCATCTTCTACCACCTTTTGTTTCTTAGCAGTACTTCTTGTTCTTTTTCTAGGAAGAGATTTCTTCCTCTTTCCTCCAGACTTCTTAGAGATATCTTTCTCAACGTGTTCTGTTTCAATCTCTTGAGTCTCAACAGGCTTCTCTTGACTTTTTCCTTTCAATTCCTTTTGCCTTTCAATCTCCAAATCCATAGACACAAAGTTTTGATTGAAATCCCATACCTTTTCAAAAATTGGCCTGATCTCATCATAGGTCATTCCCTTGAAATCACTTATCTTGTAATTTCCCTGATTCTTCAAGTATGTGATCATGTTCTTCCTTGCTTGAGCCTCTATCTTTGGTTTTTGCTTAAGAGCATGATATCTTTTAACAGAAGGATCACTCCAATCTATTTCCTTAGTTGTCTTAGATTCAGACATAGCTCTTTGTTTTTCTTGTTCTTCCCGCTGTCTAGCTATCGCTTCATCCCTTGCAATCTGTGCCCTTTGCTCTTCATCAATTTGTTCTTGTAGTCTGATAGCTTCTGCAAGACTCAATATTTCTTGTTCCAGCTCCTTCTTAGACTTTTTCTTTGCCTCAGGTTCTATCATTATAGCCTTTCCCTTATCTTTCCTCCTAGCTGCACTCCTTCTACTATATGTAATATGCACACCAACAGTACTAATATGCACACCAGCAGTACTGACTGTAGGAATTTCACTAGCAGTACTTGTGGATATACCAGCAGTACTAACTTCTGGTTGTTCCTTTTCACTACTTCCTTGATCATGAATAACTTCAGTAGGAGTTTCTTTTTGTAAGACCAGTTCAGTTTCATCACTAGCTTTGTCTTGAACCTTTGTAGCTTTGTCTTGAACCTCTGTATCTACTTCCTGAATCCACTCTACTCCATCATCTTGATCCAAAAAGATATTTAGGTCTTCATCAACATCAGATGTTTTCCTCCCCTGTTTGGAAGAATCATCTTCAACATCTTCATCCTCAGAGAGCACAACCTTAGCTCTTCTTCTTGCTTTGCCTGTCTTGACCTATTTCTCCAACTTCTTGACCCTGAGTATCAGCTTAGTAAAATAAGAACTATAAGTTTTCTTAGTCTTCTGCAGGTCATTCTCCAAGACACCAATCCTGTCAGATAGCTTTGTAACCAAATTCGTCAATTCATTAAGTTTCAAGCTACCCTCATCACTTCCATGTGAGTGAACAACATGGAGAGGTGATTCATTGGGTGATGGACCAGGCTCCTCTACAGCAGGTGAAGGTTGAGATTGTTGTGGTTCAGTTGGTGATGGTGAAGGTTCAGATGATTGGTATGGAGAAGAAGATATGTTGGATGAAGAGGTAGTTGAGGATGCACCCTGAGGTTGTACAAGCATAGTGGCAAACAAAGGTGTTATAACTCCTAGGTATCCCTTAGTAGGTCTCCTCATATTGTTGAACAACTTATTGGTAAGGGTTGGAGTAGGATAAGTTCTGGTATGTTGCAAAAGAGAGCCTTGATTCTTGTTAAGAATAATCTGAATAAACCTAGGGTAGATCAAAAACTTGTGATTGCTATTTAGATTCTTAACCATGCCTTCAAATATAAACTTTGAAAAATTAAACATCCTGTTTGTGGCTAGGCAAATGATGGCAGTAGCAATGTTACTACTAAATTGATCCCAAACAGTCTTCTTAGAACTCAAACAATGGAGAATAGTATGAATGAAGAACTTCCATTGGAGAGAGAAATGACCTTTAAAGAAAGTAAGACTGTCAGAAGTGATTGCATACCCCATGTTTGTCAATTGCTCAAAAATTTCTTCATTTGGTAAGGAAGAAATGCCTTCAGAATCCTGTAACTTGAGATGCCTTCTAAGAGAAACTTCAGTTATGATGATTTCCCTATCATCAACAATAGCAGTGATAGCTTGAGCTCCTTCCTCGGTTGTGCTTAAGACAACAGTCTGCCAAAATTGATCAATAAGAGACCTATAGAGAAGTGGACTTGCAGTGAGTGCATAAGAGATGTGACTTCCAGAGAGAAAGTCTATGATTTCATGAAAATCCTCACTGCCTTCTGTCTTATTCAAGTATGCGACCATATTATGCTTCTCGCAAAATTCCAAAATTGCCATTTGTTGTATGAAAAGGTGAATAAGGTACTGGGATTTGATTGTGAATGAGAGAGTAAGGTTTTGGTAGAGTAAATTGAATTGTAAGGGGGTTTTTAAAGAGATTATTTTCACCGACTGTAAAAGATATGAACTTATCTTGAAGAAATCAAATAATAATATATAAAGATGACGAAATCTCCAAGTAGTCAACCCCTATAAGCTATGTTGTGGGCGGAAATATCTCAACGGCTATATGAATTTTGTTAGGAGTCAAACAGTACTAACGGTCATGTAGCAATACTAATTTTTCCTAACAGTACTAACTTTAAGCCTAACAGTATTAACTTCTCCCAGCAATAGCAGTACAAACTCCAAGCTTGTTGTATCAAATACATTCACTAGCAAAATATATTCTCACAAACTCTCTTTCTGTTTTTATGCTCACATATCATCTCTCAATTCTTTTATCTCACTTTTTCACTCTGTCTATTTTTATCACACATCTCTCTTTCTGTTTTTATGCTCACATATCATCTCTCAATTCTTTTATCTCACTTTTTCACTCTGTCTATTTTTATCACACATCTCTCTTTCTGTTTTTCATCTCACCAATTCTCTCTATTCTTTTAGCTCACAAAATCACACAGGATATAGTTTTTGGCAAACTATCAGCCATCAACGGATTTGAGTAGTCTTTACCAAAAGCCGTTTGCTTTGGACTAGCCAATGCTTCATTGTAAAACATGGTGCATTGATAACCATATAGTTTTGAGTAAACTATCAACTATCAATGGATTTGAGAAGTCTTTACCAGGAGTCGTTTGCTCTAGACTAGTCAATTCTTGATGTCTATAAGACATGGTGAAGTGATGACCATTTGTAGTGTGGTGTTAAAACCAACACTTAAAGAATTTTCAGCAAAAACAATATTCCTCCCCTCAAATAATACATCCTGAAAGAGTTAGCTCAAAACCAAGAAAAACATAAACCCAACCATTTTTCTTGTTTAGCAGTATTAAGTTTAACTAACAGGATTAACATTGAGCCATAGAAATAACTAGCAGTACTAACTATAAGTAACAATTTTGTCAAACAGTCTTAAATATAACTAGCAGTACTAATTATAACTAGCAGTATTAACTGACAAAAACTTAACAGTACTAATATTTAACAAACTTTACAAAAACAAGAGATTTAGGCATTAAGGATTTAGCATTCCAATACTTGAGACCAAGTACTGAAATCTACCAGCATCAAAACCTTTTGTTAGAAGATCTGCCACATTATGTTCAGTGTCAATTTTAACCATTTGAATCAACTTTTTAGCATTGCAGTCTCTTATAAAATGATGCCTAATCTCTATATGTTTTGTTTTAGAATGTTGAACAGGATTTTCTATTATGCATATAGTACTATTATTGTCAATATAAATCACAGTATTCATGAAATTGTACCCATAGTCCAGTAGTTGGTTTTGTATCCAGAGAACTTGTCCATAGCAACTTGCAGCAGCCACATATTCAGCCTCAGTTGTAGAAGTGGCAACTACAGTTTGTTTCTTGCATTGCCAAGAGATCAACCTATTTCCCAAAAACTAACAACCTCTAGTGTTGACTTCCTATCTTGAGTAGCTCCAGCATAGTCACTGTCAGTATAAGCAACTAATTCTAATGGGGAATCCTTAGAATACCAAAGACCTAAAGTTGGTTTGCCTTTAAGATATCTAAAGATTCTCTTGACAGCTAAGAGATGGGATGTCTTTGGAGAGACTTGAAACCTAGCACATGCACAGACTGCAAACATAATATCTGGCCTGGATGTTGTAAGATACATCAAAGATCCAATCATAGATCTATAAAGATGTTCATCAACATATGTAGCATCTCCATCTTGAAACAAAGGCTTTTCCAAATCTACTAGTGTAGAGGCAGACTTCACATCTGTGTAGTTGTACTTTCTCAAAATCTCATTGACATATTTATCCTGGCTGATAAATATGCCTTTCTTCTTCTGTTGGATCTGTAACCCCAAAAAGAAGGTAAGTTCTCCCATAGAACTCATTTGAAACTTATCTTTCAAGAGCTTCTCAAATTCATCACATAACTCCTTAGTAGATCCAAAGATAATGTCATCTATATATATTTGAATAAGCAAGATATGTCCCTTTTGTCTCTTGATAAATAATGTTTGGTCAATCTTTCCTCTTTGAAAACCATTACTCAAAAGATAATTGGCCAAAGTTTCATACCAAGCTCTTGGTGCTTGATGCAGTCCATACAATGCTTTCACTACCTTATAGACTTTTTCAGGATGGTCAGGATCTTCAAATCCTGGAGGTTGACACACATATACCTCCTCTTCTATCTGACCATACAGGAAAGCACTTTTTACATCCATTTGATAGACTCTAAATCCCATATAGGAAGCATAAGCCAGGAAGATTCGTATGGCTTCAATTCTAGCCACAGGTGCAAAGACTTCATCATAGTCTATGCCTTCTTCTTGAGTATGTCCTTGAGCTACAAGTCTTGCTTTGTTTCGGATGACAATCCCTCTTTCATCTTTCTTGTTTCTGTAGACCCACTTTGTACCAATTGCTCTATGACCTTTAGGTAAATCCACAAGAATCCATACCTTTTGCAGTTTGAACTGTAGGAGTTCCTCCTGCATTGCTTCTACCCATGCTGGATCACTAAGAGCTTTAGAAACTCTTTTTGGTTCTTCCTGTGAGAGGAAACAAACAAAAAGACATGTATGAAGATCTTGATGATTCCTCCCTTCATATATAGCACTAAGAAATCCTTGTTCTGAGTAAGAAGTTGTCATTCTTCTTGTTTGAACAGATGATTGCACATCACCAATCACATGTTCAAGTGGGTGAGCTTTGTGAATTCTTGTTTGAGGAGTGGTAGGTACTGCATATGATTGGGGAATATTTCCCAATTCAATTTCTTGATCCTCCACTGATGTGTTTTCAGATGCAGTACTAGGTCCTACCAAATCTTCAGGATTAGCAGTACTAATTTCCCTACTGCCAGTGTTAACATTTGGCATGGCAGTATTAACTTGTTGATCGGCAGTACCAATTTCCTGAAAACTGCTATCATCATGAGACTCTTTGGTAGCATCATTCTCAGCATGTACCTCATCTTCATCTTGTATTGGAGCATCAGCAACAAATCTTGGTGCAGCATCACCAAAATATGAAGCATCCTTCCAAATTGGCATGAAAATGCAATCTTGATCTTGGTGAGAAGATATACTAGACTCAGAAACTCCTTGTTTACCTGCAAAATCATTAGACAAAGTGCCTGCAACCACTGGTATTAATTAATAGTTTGAGTTAGAGATTCAAGGATTCATACAGACACTTTGGGTCCATTTCCTTCATCATAGCTTATTCTCTTGAGCCCATTATGCAAGTTTTTCTGAAACTTTTCTGGTTTTCTAATGTTATTTACACTTAAAAGCTTTGCATTAAAGGAAATATCCAAACAAAGAAACATTCAGCACTCTTTTCATCAAACTTGCCCAAATTTTCTTTGTATTGAGATGTATCATGACATCCAAAAGGTTTCATGAAGCCTATAGCTGGTTTAAAGCCCTCTGAGAGTTACATAAGGGTTTTGTTATGAGGTTGACTATTAAGACCCTATCTGTACTTAACAAAGCAGTAGAACTTCTTCTGCCCTAAAATGTGGTATGTAATGTATGTGTCGCTAAACTTTGTTCCTAGATGCCTCATGAGTGTCTATTCTTCCTTTGAGCTTACACCATTTTTGTTGAGGAGTCCTAGCATACATATTTTCTCTTTTATTACCTGTCTCATACACGAAATCATCCATCACCCTTGTTTTTAAAATTTGTTACAGTATTATCACTGCTGTTATTTTATCTTCTCTTAATCCCACTAGGTTTTCTTACATCTTTTGATAAAGTTTTTAAGGATACTTACTTGTTTGCATCCTTAGTTGTTTAAAAGTAAAACAATGAATATCTATATAAATCATCTGTTGACTAACTTAGCTGTACTTTGTATGCATTTAAATTACTAACAAAAAGTTGGACCAAGAGATCCATGTGCAGCATAAATAATGGCCCTTAGTAATGGTTAAAGCCTTGGTCTTACAAGATGCTATTGTGTTGCTTGCTTTCATATGACAGAACACTAGCTTTGGTCAATTCTCAAATCTTTTTAAAGCAAATTCTCTTACAGATTTCTTGGACAAGTTAATTAATATGCTTTTAATAAATTTATATGGACAAGCATCCTATGCCCAGGCATTGATTCTTCAGATGTAGCTTTTGCAACTAGGTCAAGTTAAACTATCTTTAGGAGAACTATGTTTTTCTTATCAAAATCTGTACATGTTATCTGTCTAGGAATTTAGAAGTATCTGATTTTCGTCAAGCATCCTTAAGATAGGAGATAGGACAGACACTTCAGAGTAGTAAAAAGAAACATAGTTCTTTTTGTCACACATTGTGAGACACTAAGAGGTTGAACTTTAAACTCTTGGATAAAGTATACATCATCAATCAAGATTACCAAGTTTGAATAGGTACATGTACCAGTATTCCTGCCTACATATGCTCCTCTACTCCAAGTAACATATCCTCCATCACATGTCTTTGGAAATTGGAAGATGGGCTATGTTTCCAGTCTATGTGCCTTGAACATCCATATTCACAAATCCTTTATCATCTAAGTTGTGAATTGCTTTTCACACATTACTTATGAATAGTTAGTTTTCTCTTGGGGACCCAAGCCATTTACTGACTTGGATCTGCCTAGTGCATCAATGTAATTATTATTGTTGAAAAACCAATGATGCTCCATTGGTTTGATGGGTTTCCAAAAACCTACATGTGAGGGCTTAACAGCCATTAAATCACCCTTGCCCGTGACAGTATTAACATTATGTACTACTGTATTAACATTGTGATTATAAGACCTTTTGTTAATGCTGTTCTATTGTTAAAAGGCATCATGAAACAGTTGATTGTGCTTGATTTTGAAAATATGTCCTTGGTCTTAGGCATAATGAACTGTTGATTTTGGTGTGAGCAGTATAAGAAGGCCTAACAGTTTTAAATGACTAGCAGTAACTAAAAGGTCTGGCATTATTAACAGTCCTAACAGATTACAGGCCTCTGCAGTATTAACATTTTTAGGCAGTCCTTCTTAGACTGTCTCTTGGAGCTTTAGTTTGTATACATCTAGGACAACTGTATTGAATGTGATCACAAAACATCTACAGACTTAAACATGCCTTGTTATTAAATAAAGTTACATCCTAACTGATTGGATTTTTGACCATTCCAATTCCTTTGGTTTCCTCTAGGTCTTTGTGACCTCGTTATACATTTATGGCATAACCTAACTGGCCTCATAACCTGGTTTTCAGGTTTTACAAACTCTTTTTTGTAGCAGTAGGTATATACAGTTTTCTTTTCAACCGTTGAGATAGGCTCAACATCATCTCATCTTCTGTACACCCAATCTTCAATGATTGGAGCATCATTATTCTCTCTAGCTTTCTTAGGTTCTTCTTCCCTACTATGATTAAGCAGAGGCAGAAAAAATTTCTTTCAATCTTTGTTACCTTAAGTGGAGACTTAACAGATCTAGATTCAGTCTTTTGTTGTTGTTTTTAAAGAGGTCTTCAGTATCTCATTAGGAATTATCTGACTCTTTATTCACAACCAGTGTAGGCTTTACACTTGAATCCTAGGACCATACTATTTACCTCAGGTTGTTTGAATCTTCTTGACTCTGAATAAGTTAAGTCTATAGGTTTGTTTGCGTTCTATTTAAGATTCAAGGGATGGGGGTGGGGTACAACATTTTAGCCATAATACTTTTTGCTCTTGTAACTTATCTGTACTTGCTTACTACTGAATCTAAGTTCTTTGCTGATTTTTCAAACTTTGCATTCTTATACTCAATCCTCATTTTCTTCCTTAAACCTTTTTAAGTTCAGTCCTAAGTATCCCTTTGATTTTCTTTGTGATCCTACACTTCTTTTAAGCAAAGCAATTCCTCTGAAAAATGGACTTCTGATTCTTTTTACTTTAAGAATTTTGTCCTACTAAAATGATAAACCTCTTTTGTATGTAGATGCTTAAAACCAGTATCTTTTAATTTAACAAGTTAATCTTCATAATGTTTTGCATTTAGAGCTTCATAATTATTTAAACAAGATTTAGAACAAGATTTATCATTTGTTACCTCAGAATCTGAGAATGCCATGAGAGCCATGTTTGCTTTGTATTTCTTCTCTGCCCATGTCACTCCCAATCAAGCAGATAAAACCACATCTATAGCACACATGCCCTTTTCAGAGCATCTTCAATCCTTACTGCCTTTTGATGAGCTACTTGATTCAATTTATGTTGTCTTTAATTCCTTGGTGTTTTCATCTCTAGAAAATGTCCTTTTTATGGCAGTGAAAACATTTTTACATTTGATTTATACCATATCCAGCAGTACTGCTTCCATCAATGATGATCTTCCTTTCTAGTTCTCTGATAGAACTTTTCTTGCCCTTATGCTTAGTGTGCCACATTCCACTTTATATCATTTCTTCCAAATCATCATCATGAAGTTTGCTAAAGATCTTCATGATAGTTGAGGACCTTGTGGTTGAGTGGATAAAATGGATTATTCTGTGGCTCCACTAAAAACTAGCAGTACTAATTTCAGTTCTGGCAGTATTAACTTGGTTTCATACTAACTTCCCTGATTAACAGTTATTTTATTATTAGTTACTTACTTGCTCATGAAGTGGTTAGAAATGCAAGTTCTTTTCATCATTGTTAGTACCAGAAGATCTCTTACTTTTGTTTCAAAAATTTATAAAAAATTGTGTTGATATGTGCTTAATTTACACATAATCTTTACTCTAAAACTGAGCTTAAATGACCAAAAGGACTCAAAATGCCCAAATATATGCTTGTTTTGGCTAATTATGTTGTGCAGGAACGGAGATCTTCACAAAAAGACGAAAACCAAATCAAAAAGCGACAAAAAGAATAGGACACAGGATGCGCAAAAGTGTATGTGGAGACGAATCCAAAATCAATCGTTAGTCTACTACCGAGAGAAAGAGCAATGCAAAGAAAAATATAACTTGTGGGGTCAAAATGCCAAACCCCTAAGTTATATTTCCATATAACCTCAGGGTGCTGATTATGCCCAATTGGGAAAATTCATTTATGTAAGAAAGAAAGAAAATGGGAAAAAGAGAAATGACAAGAGGAATGATATGGAGGGGCTTTTCTTGTACACATCCAACCATTCCCTTATTCATCTTCACCTCTTCTGTCTCAGTCCCAACTTGTATACCTTTTCTTCACCACTATTCCCGCAATACCAAAACCAGGCCAGCACCCGGTTTTTGCTCCAATACTTCTCTGAAAAATCATCACACCCTACTATCCTAACCCATCCCAGCTTTATAAAGTCCATGTTGGCAATCCCTCTCCATTCCCAAAGCACTTCGATGGCTGAGATTATTTCCAAAGAAGCTCAAAAGAAATCAAAGGCTGGGATTTACTGAAGTTTCTCCTCACACAACTAGCACACTTGTTTTTATCTCTCCAAAGAAGCACAAGATGGAAGTCCAATACTTCAGGCGATATTTATCGAGCATATCTTGTATTTAAATCGGATCTTAGTTTGTTAGTTAGTTTTTATTTAATTTCAGTTTTTAAATCTTAGCTTAATTCACAAGTCATTTTACTGCCTTTTTCTTTCCTAAGCTTTTGTAAACTCTTTCAGTTTTAAATACAATTTGAGGTCTTTTTAAGTTTACTTCAGTTATCATGTTTCTTGTCATTATATTGTTTTGTGTTCAAAAAGCTCTCACCACAGCTTACTTATAAGCTGTTTTAATCAAGTCAATCTAAAAAGTTAAGTAGTTAAAAGAAAATCACAAATATCACTCTCAAATATTACCACATTAACTTATGGATGTTAAGACAGTTGAGGATTGCTTATTGGACTATCACCTAGCTTGTTATATACAAGCTAGAGCTTGTAGATTTGTTGTTTTGACCATGTTTTGAGCAAGGGTGTAGTAAGTCTCTCTTTTTATTACTTACTTATCTATTGCAGAATGTCTAGTTTATTTGATAAAAATGTAGGTTTTATGTTTATACTGCTAGACCATTCATGCTTATTTAAGTGCTTATTATGGATTAAAAATTGCTTATAAGTGTTTTACTTTGTTATTTGATAATCTGTTTTTAATAGTTTGATATAAAAAAATGATTTTGAAAAGTTAATTGTGTTTTGAACTAGCTGTACTATAATCTAAGTTTGTATGCTAGGTTCATTTTCTAGGGTCAGTACTAACTTCACACTAACAGTACTAACTCCAAGTTAGTACTGCTAGTTCATTTTTAGAACAGCATTAACTTAACACTAACAGTACTAACTCATTAGTTCAGTATGATTGTACTGATAGTCCACTTTTGAACAGTATACTTAAAAGCTACCAGTACTAACTCCAAGTTAGTACTGTTAGTTATTAAAAGTTCTAATTCTGGTAGTTAAACTTAGCTTATCAGCTTATTATTTCTGCTTATTTAAGATTTCCTTAGCTTTTTAGAATAGATTAAACCATTTTCCTTTACTGTTTGCTTATTTAAGCTTATTTTCCTTTTCAAAGTGTTTTCATTAGTGTATCAGTTTAAGTTTTCTAGCTTATTTATCATTTTAGTTTATCTCAGTTGCTTATTTCTTTTATCTTTGTGTTTTATAAGCCTAGCAGTATTAACCTTAAAGCTACCAGTACTAACTTAAGCTAACAGCATTAACTTACACTTAGCAGACTACTAAAGTTAAGTACTGGTAGTTAATAACCTGTTAGTACTGTTGTTTTGTACTGTTATGGTTTATCTTGTTTAATTTAGCTTAATTGCTTTTTGCATTTGCTTATTTAGAGTTAGTTTAGCTTATTTAACTTGTCTTAAGTTTATTTGAGCTTATTTGTGCCTTAGTGTAAAAGTTTTTAGTAGCTTTAATTCAATTTCCACCATATGTTATTTGTTTAAATGTTATGTGTATTTACTTTCAGTTTTAATTCCCAATCATTTCCTGTGACATTCAAGCAGAAATCGTCAATCGTTTCTCGATTTTCCATTTCAGCCTCGTTGGGACATAACGACCCGGGAACACTCTATACTGCTTCCGGTTTTCTTGATCTCGCGGATTCTCATCCTTGAATTTATTTATATCATATATATATACGTTTTAAGGAGTAAGTTTCAACGAATCAATTTTTGGCGCCGCTGCCGGGGAGGTTGAAAAAGAATATCGTTACACTTGATATATATTTACATCTGTGAATATTTTCTTTATTAAAAAAAAAAAAAAAAAAAAGTACAAAAATATTTTCATTTTCTTTTAGTATAATTATTATATAAAAACAAAAGAAAAACCAAAAATATAAAAACATTTTCCATAAAAAGAAATAAAATTCATAAATTGGTTATAAATAACCTAAATATATATTCTCAACTGATGGTATTATCTAATAATTCCGTTATGATGTACTATTGAGTTCACCAACTCGTTACCAAATGATTTTAAACTTGCCTTTCTGTGTCACTTTAGATTTTCGGCTACCTCATTTGCATTAAACACAAACTATAAAGTGGGTTTTTTTTAGGAGGGTTGTTCTAGAACTACGACCCGAAGGAGAAATAAGCTTCGCGCTATTCTACTCCTTCCGTCACCTGGTGCGTTTTTTTTCATTCTGGAGAGCTACCGTGAAAGTAAGATCGATTTGTTTGGCTTAGTTATCTTATCTGATTTGTCCAATTGTGTATTTTATGTTGTTAAATAAATCGAAAAAACATAAAAAATTAATCTTCTTTTTCCCTCTTAACGTTTAATTTTCTTTTATTGTCCCTTTATTTGTTTAATTAGATGGAGTCTTGTCTCTGTTTGAATTGTTGTTAGGTGTGGACAACGCGACGATAACTCTTATTGTTATTCGTGCACGTGCCAACAGTGCGGTTGTCGTCTCATTGATGGAGTTTGTCTTAGTTGTACTTATGGAAATGAAAATCAAATCGATTTTTCAACTCCGTACTCTTTTGATCAATCTCCAAGTTTCTCTCACCACCCCACACACTCTAAGCAAATCTTTCTGTAGTGGAAAATTTTGCGAGGGAAACGAAACCTCAATATTTGTCACTGCTGTACAACTCTAAGCCATGTTTTTCTAATCCAGAGCCAGTTACAGCCTTGATTTCATTCCCGCCAAGATTTGCATAATCTTCAACAGCTAAATCTTTGCTGTGAAAATTGTAGGGGTCCTCTATGCGACTATTGGAATGTCAACGATGAGTCAAAACTCTCATTCTTTCGTTTATGACAACTTCAAACCCCGCAAACTTTTCCCGTCAATCATCAACCTCCTCAACCAATGAGCATGGAAGCTTTGCAAGCCCAAGAGGACCTAATGAAATCGATTGAAAGCTTTCTCAAAAAGTTTAATTGTATCTCTTTTGGGAAAACGCCTAAGGTTCTATTGCAAGCTTCTGGAAACTTTTTTGTAGATTAAGCACGCTCAATCCGAGGAAGTGCAAGAATTGCTTAGCAAACTTGTTCAAGATGTGAAAATCATAAGTGACGAGCTATCTGAGTACATCAATACTCCGGCTTGGAATCGCCCTCTCGTCTACTGTGATGATGATGATGACGAGGACTATACCATTGCAATCCACACCCGACATCACCAAACCAAAGAGGCCCGTTAAATCTATAGTTTGGGTTGGGGTACGTGCATCCTTTTACCCAATATTTCGGACAAGGAATCGGACGAATTCATAAAGTCTAGTGTCGAGAACTTGTCCAACCCCAATTGAGTTCGAGGATTTTTCCGACGAATGAGTGTGATTTGCTTCCATTGATGATTCTTCTGCAAAGAATCATGATTTTAATTTCTCCAACCTTTCTTCGATTATAGATGAATTTTACCATAAGTGTCGAGTCATTTTCTGAGGGGACATTCCAAAAGAGAATTTTATCATTTTCTCTAATCCTCTCTTTGATCTTGATGAAGAAATTGCTTCGACTAAGGTAGATCGAATTTATGATGAGGTGCTGGAATGCATCCATTCAAATCCACCGGGAATTGATTCTTTTGATGCTGACATCTGATCTTGTAGATTCGTGCTAAATCGAGTCATTTTCAGATTGATTCTTCTCCTAAGTTCAAGTGCTCTTTCCAATTAAGTTCGCCGTTGATCTCATCCTTTCCTAAATCAATTCCACCAGAAATTGAGGTATTGAATTTGACCTCGGAAGGTGATATTCTGTTTTTGGAAAGTTTTGCTTACGAATAACTCTTATCCTCGACCTCCTGGAGCTCTTAAGCCAATTCTAATGCTATCGAATCTCTCACCTCCATCTCATATCCCCGTTGCGTGATAATGATTTCTCTTATGGAGGTGAGTTGGACTTGTTTCTTGCTGATGACGGCATCAATACCAACAGGTATTGAGAGTGATTTTGATGTCGACTTCCGTAGATGTCGATACTTCTATTTGCCTTCCGAAGTTCGAATCCTTTTTATGTTGATTATCCACCAAATTCGGTAAATTCAACCATTGTGTGGTGGATGGAACATCCGCGTAGATGTGCCTAAGTTTTACCCCACCCATCCCATCCTGGGGCTAGATCTCTTTACCCACTAGTGAATTTTTCGTTATGTTGTACTGGATCTTTCTCCCATTTCTGATTATCCGGTTTTATTCCGCATTCTCTGCTCTACTGTGGGGTGAAGACACCATATTTGATCACGGCATTTCAAAATGTATCATTCTTCTAAGTCGGATGTTATCTCATCGGAGTGAACTTTCATGAAATTCAATAATACTTATCGTAGTCACTTGAATGAAAGTCGATGTTAATTTTGATTTCCACTGGTTTTCATCAAGGATCCATAAATCTTGTGATGGGTCAAGCATGTGACCCTTACATAAGCGCTTCGTGGGAAAGGCACCATGCTTATCATAGCTTATCGTAGTAATACGTAGTATGTAGTGTTAAATAAGTGTTTTGTGTTGTTATAGCTTGTCTTTTCCATTACCCGTGTTTCCATGTTGTTATTGTTGTTTACTGTCCAGGATTGCCCGGATTGTGAAGACTCTCAGTTTTGTCATTCATCAAGAGTTTCACATTCTTCAGGCTTCAATTGGGAATCCGATATCCTAATCTTAATCGACTACGTTTTATCTTTTGTCATACCTCATAAAACGGCCTTTGGATTAAAATGTATTACCCTTCAAAACATCGAGGACGATTGTTTTTTTTTGTTCTAGTTTGGTGGGGGTCTCTATCGATTTGATTGTTGCCTGCAGCATTGATCTCCACGTAAAACCCTTTTTACCAACCAAACTTACCAAAAAATAAAAAATGGAAAAAAAAATTAAAATTTTTCCAAAAAAAATAATAAGTGTTTTGTCACAGTTTTGCTTTTCTTCTTGGTTGATAAGAATATTTTTGACATTGATCGGGCTGTGTTGGAGTCCTAGCTAGTTCCTATAGGCCGAGCTTTTCGAATTCTATAGATTTGAATCTTAAATTGTGAAGAACGAGATATGATAGAGTTAAATCATTAGTATATGTGCTAAGCAAGATTCTTCTAATAACTTATTAAAAGTAACTTGTGGTTCTTCTCTCCGTGGAATTTCTAATCCTCCTATCATACCGTAATCAATTTAATTCAAACTAAGTCAACGAGTGGTTTTCAGAAAAGCTTCAAATTGTAATCTGAGTTTTCAAAGCGAGATTTTTATAGTGATTTTATAGATAAATGCACCAGAGGAAGATGAATGAATTGTGAATGCAAAAATGCAATGAATTATTGAAATTTTGCAATTTTAAAGCATAAGTTGATATTATGGAGCAGTTAAAAATGTGGTCGTGTTATCCCACTCGCTAGCAACGACTGGTGGGGGTTCAAACTAAGTCGTTTTTACTTCTAGGATTTGGTTATTACCTTCTTACTTGTTGTGTCGTGTTATCTCACTTGGAAGAAAGGTCTAGGTGAGGGTTCAAATAGACACTAATCCTTAAGCATTATTCAGGTAATAAGGTGTTGATGAGATTTCCCACTTAGCATAGCAAATACGGGCGTGGGTTTTCAAACTAAGAACTCGGGTCGTTGGTTGTTATATCCTGCTCCGTTAACACGAGTAGGGGTTTTCAACTAAGCAAACGTTCCTTAGCCTCTAAAAAAATGAACTTATCGATTTATGATGTTGCGAAATGTTAGCAAAAAGTTCTAAGTTTAAATCTCGAAATCATGTTACAAGGTCTTAATAAAGTTGTTGCTTTTGAGTTCATGATTCTTCTTGAATTATGTCTATGAAATTAAGTTGTTCAATGGTTAATTAATATGAGTAACACACATTCAATCGTCTATATCATGTTGGAGTGAAAATTCACAAGTCATATAGTATGAGGGCTTTACATATAGACTTATATCGACATTGATCTTGTTTAATTGCTTTGCTTGGAACTGTGAAAAATCAAGGTCACGATGTATTTACCGTCAGGACATCGTAGATCACTCTTCGGTACAGCTTTATCATTTATGATACACCAGTCGTTAATAATTAAAGAAAGTCTAACGTGTTAAATTGTTAAAATCCAAAAAATATTAGTTGTTGTTAGTATAAATTTTTAGTATATGGTGGAAAACGGGGCTTTACATTTGTAACTCATAACTTAGACGTGAGGACACACAATACCTTAGTTTGGGGGATTTGATATGTGCTTAATTACACATATCTTTTACCTCTAAAAACGAGCTTAAATGACCAAAAACGGACTCAAAAAGCTAATATTGCTTGTTTGGATAATTATGTTGTAGCAGGAAAAGGATATCTCACAAAAGACGAAAACCATATCAAAAAGCGAACAAATATAGGGACACTGATGAAAAGTTGTTGTGGAGACGAATCCAAATCACAAGTAAAGTCTACCTTCGTGAAGTAAAAGCATAAGAAAAAATATAACTGAGGGTGTCAAAAAAATGCCAAACCCCTAAGTTATATTACCATATAACCTCAGGGGCTGATTATGCCAATTGGGAAACTTCATTTATGAAAGAAAGAAAATGGGAAAAAGAGAATGACAAGAGGAAAGATATGGATATTTGTTGAAAATAAGTGATGCACCATTGGGTTTGATGGGTCTCCAAACCCAACATGCTGAGGGCTTAACAGCATTAAACCTATTTGCCCTGACAGCATTAAAAGTTGCTTTAAATAGCCTAGCAGTATTAACTACTCTGGGCCTAGCAGTAGTAACTCTTTGATTGAAACACCTTTTTGTTAATGCTGTTCTTTTATAAAAGGTCCTTTGAACAGTTGATTGTGCTTGATTTTGAAAATATGTCATTGGTCTAGCACAATGAATTGTTGGTTTGGGGTGAGCAGTATAAATAGGCCTAGTAGCATAAACAGACCTAGCAGTACTAAAAGGTCTAGGAGACCTAACAGTATTAACAGGCCTAGCAGTATTAAATGATTTTAGGCCAAACTTCATCAAGACTACTCTTGGAGTCATATGTTTGTGTGTACTGGGTTGAGAGGTTCTAGAATAGTAGTCATAATCCTCTTTGTTATAATTATTCTCATTTACCATTCTTTTCCTCTGTTGGTTAGGACAGTTGTATTGAATATGATCAAAACTTCCACAGATAAAACATGCTTTGTTATTGAAAACAAAATTACATCCTAACTGATTTGATTTTTGACCATTCCAGTTCCTTTGGTTTCCTCTTGGTCTTTGTGATCTGTACATTTCAGCATACCTAATTGTTCTTTTAACTGGTTTTTCCTTTGGCATTGATTTGACAGACTCTACATGATTAGCAGGATAGAAAAACTTTTCTTTCCAATCCATGACAGTTTCTTTGTCAACCTTAAGTGGAGACTCAACAGAACTAGTTTCAGTATCAGTCATTTGTTGTTGTTCCAAAGAGTCATCAGTATTCTCCTTAGAATTTTCTGACTCTTTATCACAACCAATGATAGGCTTTAAACCAGAATCCCTAGGACCATACTCATTAACCTCAGGTTCTTTGAATTCATCAAGACCTGAATAAGATAAGTCTAGATTTGTTGGTCTATTAAGGATCAAAGGATGAGGTGAAGGGACATCATTATACCCTAAGCCTTTCTTGCTTTTGTCAATTATCTGACTTTCTAACATTGCATTTAAGTCTTTAGCAGATTTATCAAACTTTGCAATCTTAAAATCAAATCCCTCCTTTTCTTGTTTAACCTTTTCAAGCTCAGTCCTAAGTTGACCTAATTCATACTCTTTGCAACCTACATTTCTTTTAAGTAGAGCAACTTCCTCAGAGAAAAGAACTTGATGCTCTTTATATTTAACAATTTGATCTTCTAAAGTTGCTAAACCTCTTTTATATGTAGCTGCTTTAAATTCAGTATCATTTAATTTAACAAGCATATCATCATACTATTTCTTAAGAAGTTTTTCAGAAAATTTTTTGAACAAGATTTATCATTTTTGTTACCATATCAGAATCTGAGAAGCATGAGAGCCATGTTTGCCTGAATTTTCTTCCGCATGCCATGTCACTCCAATCAATTCATGCACTATCATAGCACACAATGCCATTTCAGAAGCACTTCAATCTTTAAATCTTTTGTTGAAGCTACCTGGATTCCAATTTCTGTTGTCTTTACTTCTAGGTGTTATGCATTCTCTAGCAAAATGTCCCATTTTATGGCAGTTGAAACATTCTACCTTTGATTTATCATATCCAGCAGTATTGCTTCCATCAATCATGATTTTCCTTCCAGTTCTCTGATAGAACTTTCTTACCCTCATGCTTAGTAGTGCGATATTCCACTTTAAATCCATTTCTTCCAAATCATCATCATGAATTTGCTCAAGGTCTTCATGAACATTGAGAACCTTTGATTGAGTGGATAGAAAGGCATATACTGTGGCATCACTAAAGCTAGCAGTACTAATTTCAGTACTGGCAGTTTTAACCTTTGTAGTAGCAGTACTAACTTCAGAGGTTAACAGTATTAAGTCTTATTAGTACAGGCTGTGCACCCTGAAGTAGTTCCAAATGCCAAGTTTTTTATCATCATTGCTTGCACTAGCAGATTTCTTAACCTTCTGTTCAACAATTTTAAAATTGTTGTACAAATCATCCAAACCCATAGTATCATAATCGGGTTTGTTCATCTAAACTACCACATGTGTATCCCATTCAGAAGGTAAGTTCCTTAAAAATTTAACATTTAGATCTTCTGGAGGAGTAACTACACCCAGAATTGCCAATCTACTAACAAGCTTTTGAAGCCTGTTAAAGATAGAATCAAGTGATTCTGAGCTTGAAGCATTAAAGTTTTCATACTGTTGCTTCAGCAAAGCCTTATGTGTCTTCTTTGTTGCTTCATTCCCTCCAAATCGAGCTTTAATAGCAGCAAACATTGATTGAGCATCAACATACTGATTGAAGGTAAGTTGATGTTTATTGGGCAGTGCCATGAGCAGTAGGTTCAATAGAAAGCAAGCACTAAAACTGAACCCATTATTCAAGAAGTGACTCCCACTGAAGTCATTCAAGATCAAGGAAGCAGTGAGAAAGGAAGTGCTGAAGTTAGTACTGCTGGTGCAACAAAAGGTACTGCTAGTGAAGTTCTAGTAGTTAGTACTGCTGAAGACAATATTAGTACTGCTGGAAGAACTGTCACTTATAGAAGAAGGAGTGAAGAGAAAAGGACAAGAAAAGACAAGGGAAAAGCAATAATGACAGAGTCTGAGCCCAAGAAGAAGTCTAAGAAAGAGATTGAACAAGAAAGGTTAAGTTTTGCTGAAGCCATTAGACTGCAAGAACAAATGGATGAAGAACAAAGGGCACAGATTGCAAGGGATGAAGAAATTGCTAGACA